>BQNB010079354.1:0-30266 GCA_026074375.1 Tanacetum coccineum | reverse complement strand
TAGTCGTGGCTCCTGAACTATACCACCAGATCTTATATGCAGCCTCGGCGGTAAAACATGGGGCAACAAATATGAAGACAATTTTAAGCGAGCTCTGTTAAACATACAAAAGATACATGTCATGGAATGTACAGAACAGAACAGCAAAGGTGATGCCCCTAACCTTACGGCAATGAACAATATGAATGACTAAATAATTTAATCGATCAATGAATCAAAAGTTTCCATAAATCAAATAATCCATTAAACCCTAAAACAATATGATATTTTATAAGCATTTACTTCAGCCAAGCACTCAAAACTACTTAATTTCTTAAAAAAACCTTATAAAAAAGATACTGTACGTGCTTGGAATTGATGTTGGAAACTATGTATTCTTAGGATCCTAAATAATCAGTTTAGGATGTTTGGACCGATCCATCTTATTCTTATTATGTAAATAAGTTTTGATAATGATGTGAATCAACAGTAAAGTATATATATATATATCTAATGGAAAAGAAAAGAGAAAAAGAGAGGGTAAAAGTCAAAAAATACCCACGAACTTTCAAAAATGTACCGACATCACCTACGAACTAAATTTCGTCCTACCTACACCAACGAACTTGTTTGTTTTGTGGCAATATGACCGGCTAACATTTCCACGTCATTTATTATTTTATTTTTTTTATCTAAATCTCATCATAAACTCCACCATGACATTGAAATGACCTTTATACCCCCATTGTTCTCTCTTGTCACACAACTACAACTCTTTATCACCACACCTTCAAACACACACTAACACACAATGGCTTCTTCTCTCCTTCAATCTAAACTCCCACTATCCTCCCTCTCATCGTCGTCAATCTCTGGCAAGAAATTCCAACCCCGATTCGCATAACCCGCCATCTTTTTTTTTCTCTAATTACAGTTAAAGTAATGAATACTGAGTTAGCAGCTTTCATGGGATGATTTACCTATAAATGTGTCAAAATTGAGTTCTAGATGATGTTTGACGGCAAAACCATGGCTGCTGATGGTGCTTACTTTGTGAAAATTCCGACGAATGTGATTATTAAGGCAATAAAGATTCTTGTAATTACTATAGGAACCAAAGGTGCCTCGAAAAATCTAACTCTCTGAGCATGTCCTTGCATTCGTATATAAATCTTAAATTTTGATATAAGTGGATTAGTATTTTATGTGTCTGATGTAGACAAAAAGTTAAAATTCCATGAGACGTGCTCAAAAGTGGAATTTCAATTCATTTGCCTTCTTTAAACCATTACACAATTTCCGTCAAACCCACCCTTAATCTACCTCTAGACATGCTTTAACCATTTAGAAATAAAATCATTGTGAATAGATTTTACCTTTGTAGGGACAACAACACACCACAGTAGATGGCATTCTCAGGCGGAGGAAGCTCAGTTTTTTCAGAGACCTCGGGGTTAACCACAGTAGATGGCATTCTCAGTAGATCGCATACACCAAGACCAAGTGATTTTTGTTATGAATGATGCGGGTCTTGTAGAGAAGAAAAGAAAAAAAGATGGAACTCACTTGACTTTTGTTGGTGTACTGTCATTCACTTGTGTTTAATTAATTTATTAAAAAAAAACCGGTCCAGCGTAGAAGGTAACTGCCACGGTGTCAGTCAAAATTTATGATATGAGTGATATTAGAACAATATTTGAAAGTTCGTTGATGTAGGTAAGACAAAATTTAGTTCGTTGGTGATGTCGGGACATTTTTGAAAGTTCGTAGGTATTTTTCGACTTTTACCCAAAACACAATACCCACTTGAAAAAAAAGATGAAACCTTACCGCGTGGTCTCGTACCAGCCGAGAAGGTACGACCCGAGCTAAGGTATAGTTGGCGCGAGGCTAAGCCATCAGCTAAGGGTACCCCCTCTCTTAGCATTATCCTCCGGGGACGAAAAATCTTCGATTTCATCAACACCTGAACCCGAACTAAAATCCACCATACTTTTACACAAACCCGAACAACCTCCTTCTCATGACCAATAAATGTTAATTTGTTCATTCCCTTTGAAATTTAATTGCTTATAGAAAAGAAAAAAAAAGACTTGTTACATTCATCTTCGTCATACAAATGTAATTGGATGTGAGGTTCTAATATTAATCAAAGGGTTAAAAAAGGGTCATGATCCTATCCACGGAGTTCATAACTCGCGAGAAGTCCCAAGGTTGTATTTGACCTTGTGGCCAAATGTGAAAAACAACCAAAACTTAAAACAAAGTATCTACATTTGTACCGGGTCATCATTCTGACCCGCGTTCTACCCAAACCAATTCACATTTTGTGGGTTTTCAAATTCCTTGGAGTAGTGTAGCAATTGTCCAATAGAGATTAAAACAGGGCTTCAATAAAGAACAGATCTTGAGTTCAAAAGCACAGCTTGTTCAAGAGGAAGAAAGAGAAAAAGGAAGAGTAGGTTTCTCAGTCAACTAGAAATACATAACAAGTCGTCTTCCAAGTTTTTTCAAACTGGAAGCAATTACTGGATGGCATGGGCTTCTCCAGTGTCGGCTACTGATCCAGCTCCTGTTACAACAGTATTACTTGCCATCAGCAAGAGAAATGGCACGTTTGGGTAGAGTCTGTAAAGGTCCCGTGATACAGAACTTTTCTGAAACAATATCGGGATCAACCACCATTAGAAGCTTTGATCAGGAAAGCAGATTTCAAGACATGAATATGAAATTAAATGACGATTTTTCTAGACCAAAGTTTCATGCTGCTGCTGCTATGGAATGGTTAGGCATACGTTTGGATATGTTGTCCTTTTTTACATTTGCTGCGTTTTTTATTTTCTTGATATCTATCCCGGAGGGAACTATTGATCCAAGTATTGCGGGCTTTGCTGTTACATATGGACTTACTTTAAACACTTTACAAGGATGGGTGGACTTTAACCAATCTTGAAAACAAAATTATTTTGGTGGAAAGAATATTTCAATATTCTTCTATTCCAAGTGAACCTCCACTTGTTATAGAAACAAATAGGCCCGATGATCAATGGCCGTCACAGGGTGAAGTTGATATACGCTATCTTTAGGTACTAGTCAAGTAAACACTAATATTGAATCTTGTGAAAGGTCTCGTACGCACCACATATGCCACTTGTGTTACAAGGCCTTACGTGCACTTTCAGTGGTGGAAAGAAAACCGGGATTGTAGGAAGAACCGGTAGTGGGAAGTCAACTCTGATACAGACACTCTTCCGCCTTGTGGAGCCTGCAGCTGGACAGATTTTGATAGATGGAGTTAATATATCCACAATTGGACTTCATGATCTTCATTCAAGATTGAGCATAATTTCTCAAGATCCAACCATGTTCGAAGGAACCATTCGTAGCAATTTAGGGTGAAAAGAGGTGATGGAGGCGTGATGTTTGAGGTTTGTGGGGTTTATGTGTTCTTATTATCTGTGTTTATGTTTGTGTGGGACAGATAAAAGAATATGATGGGCACACTAGTAGAGAACGAACTATTTCACAGCTAACATTAAAAAAAAAATTGTTGGTGATTTGTGCTAAGGTCACAAATCAACACGATTGTTATTTGTGTTGGTGATTTGTGCTAAGGTCACAAATCCACACAACCGTGATTTGTGTCGATTGTTCGTACGGCTTTGTTACCGGTCGACTAAATTCGATCATCGGTATGGTTTTGTTACGAGTCGACTATGTTGGGTTTTATGATCTAATTAACAATTAAATAACACGAGTACGCAGTGGAATAAAAAAATCACATGTAGAATACAATAATTAACAAGATAGAAAACATGTACCTTTTAGCACGAAACGATACACCGTTTAAAGGTAACCGTAAACACCGTCTTCTATATACGCGTGTGTATAACGTCACACGCGAAACCACCAAGAATCAAAGGTATGATTCCTCTAAGCTTCCACACACAATACGTTCTTAGCAAACAATGAAGTATGCTAGTACTAGTAGTGTATTAGCAAACGATCAACGAATCTTGACAATCAAGTAAACCGAATGAGTCTTTGTTGTTGAAGGTCGAACCACCAAAAGACCACGAAAACCCTTTGTGGGTTTTGTTGCGATCGAACCAAGAAGGAAGAAACAAGAGAACCGAAACCTTTTGGGTTTTGAAGTTCGGTCGAGTATTAGGAGTAGAGGCACAAGGACGAATTTTGGTTTTTTAGGTTTTTCAAGATATGAATAATGAAAAACTTTAACCCCTATATATAGGCCTTGTTCTAGCATCCTAAACCCATATGGAATGGGCTTTGTAACCGACTAGGAGAAGCAAAGCCAAACCATACCCTTCTATTTTTTGGTTTTGTATATTTAGTCCCTTAACTCTTTAATGACTAATATTTTAATACTTGTTATCATATAACGATCGTTTACTAAACACACTAATTAAACATTGTTTACGTATTAACGTGTGCGTCCCCTTAGGTTCAAATAAATATTCCGGACATATATTAATTCATATATGAACATATTCCAACAAATAAAACAAATAACGTTCAATGTTATTATTAGTACATGTTATAATAAACTCATGGGTTAACATGCGTCTTCTCTTTTGTGATTATTTTCCTTAAAAAAACAAGTTTAGGGTTAATATATAGGACTATTTGTGATATTTACGGAATCGGAAATAGACATTAGATATACAAAACAGATGATGATCTGATGCAATTCATATACTTATATTCGTAATGAAAATATTATGAGACATTCCATGAGTTATATATAATTCTTGTATGGTTATAATATTTATGGTTGTCGTAGGAGCTAAGTAGTCAGCAGGAGTATTTGAGACTTAAGGCGCGCTATGAAGCATTGCAACGATCTCAAAGGTAATCAATGTTTGAAAAAAGAATGAGGGCTCGATATTTGTTCTTTACCGCTATGTATGGTGACTTGATGTGCCGGTCTGATATGTTGGGAAATCGGTGAAAAAAGTTTGGTTCAATAAGGGTTAATTTTGTACTGTTCCAAACTTTCAGTCGGGTCATTGGTTTGAGTTGGTTCATTTGAAAATTATTTGACCAAAAGTTTCCAAAAATTTTATAACTAATTAGTGTATCACTCATGATAATCAAAGCATTTTAAACATTGAATCTTCTAAATCATTTTATTCAATGGTAATATTAGGTATTTGGACGGCTAAAGATAAAATACAAATTTACATTAACCCGATATTAAGAAAAAGCTTGTCCAACTTGCACCGCTATACTTGCTGACTAATATGTGACTCGGATGTTATCAACTCTAGGAATCTCTTGGGCGAGGATCTTGGCTCTACTCCAACTTGCAAGGACTTGAGTCCTAGAAAAGGCATCTCGACTAAGCATATCAGATTAGCTCGGTTAACTTAAAATCTCATTTATCTACCTTTGGATCTAGTGAATGCTAATGCAACAATAAATTAAATTATCTTGTAATAACCTAACAGACGCAGGTCCATAGTTGACCACACTTGAGATCTTCAAAAAAAAAGTAAGTGAATAACATCATAGTTTTATATATATAAATACAAAAAAAAATTATATCCTTCTTCTAATAGTTCTTTATTATACAGGAGCATTCACTAAAGAAGCAACAACCTTGAAGGCAAAGGATGTAAATATGTATATGCTAAGTCTAATTTGTATGGTTATAATGAAGTACCAGTGTTCCCACATTGCTTGTCCCATCCCAAATCATCATATTCTGCAAATAACGTGAGCGGTATAATTGGTATAATTTGCAGCTGATTGAAGGACATCAAATAGGCTCACTTCATTGGTATCCACAAGCCCAACGAGAAGTAGTATGCTATGACAGACAACATGCACCTCAACATCAAACTTTGAACCGTATGCTCTGCCTCAACTATGTTAGTATTTTCTTAATAAGATTAAGCGTGCTTGTCTTCGCGTTCTAACAACACCTTATTTTTATCTTTTAGGTATCAAACGGATCCACTATCAGCTAGAGCAGCCGGGCCAAGTATGAATAATTTCATGCAAACGGGATGGTTGCCATGTTAAAAAATAACACAATAATGAGTTTGCAGGCAAGACAATTCATAAAGATTATTCTAAGGTGTGTTTCATCTTTAATATAAGTCATTTGTAACATACTAATCTCTACATATTTCCAAAAACTGTCGATGTAAATTAATGATGACAATTTTATGTTTGTCGAATTTGAAGTATAGTTTTCACTATCTAATGTGATTTTGGTTGTATCTAACGTATTTGTAGACCCTAGATCCGTTGACATAATTTTGGCTATGTCGCTTTAACTCAGACGTCGTCTAGCATATATGTTAAATTATCATAATTTCCAAATTTCTAAGTAATCTTAAGTTCATAATGATAACTTTAAATTATCATAATTTCCAATTTTCTAAGTAATCTTAAATTATCATAATTTCTAAACGTAATGGGACGACCTTTTGCGGTCGGTCGTCCCATGTGGCAATAAAAGGGACCTGATCACCCACTACGCCGACCGAAGCAAGACCTGGTCACTCTCAATCTTTGCAAAGTTAATTGGAGGAAAATTTCGTATTAAAAAAAATTAACTCTTTCTTTTATATTTTTTTTTAAAAAAAACAATCTCTCATTCACTATCAAATCTCACTTTTTATACCATTTTTAATCACAAAACACATATATTTTATACAATTTCATTATCTTTTTTAAATGGTTTGTTCGATAACACATAGCGACGATGAAATCCAAGCTTTGGTTCAAAAACAAATTGACGAAGATATGGTTCATCAGAAAGCGATTCTGGATTTAGCCTTGCAATTTGATAATGCATGCATACGATAAATGTAATCACATTCCACAAGAGAGTCGTGCTTTGATTGACACTTTCTTAAAAGAATGTTCTGATAAAGATTACGAGCTAAATTTTTCTATGTACAGAAAGGCGGCAAAACTTGAAAAACAAATGAATGCAAAGTTAGCTTGGATACATGAAAAATACAACCACCGCTCAGAAACCCATATAGCTGGTTCGTCATTACAGACACATGAGATTGGTGATGTATACCTTACTGCGGAAGAGTTACATCAACTAATTCTAGATGAAGAAGCCTTAAGAGAAACACTAGAAGAACAAACAATAGATGAAAAGGCACGAGAGGAGAAGATTAGGCAAAAACAAGCTGATGATGATGAATACTTTATGGAATTTGGGGTGATGAGAATTGACTCAGATTACGAGTCATCAGATTAATAAATTAGAAACTATTTTAGTGTAATGTTGTTTTAATTTAATTTTTTAAATAAAGTATTGTATTTTAAATTCCGTTATTATATTTTCAAATTTTGAATTTCAACGACTAGTTTTTCTATACAAATACCCCCACCATCTCCTCATTATATCACACAACTTCTTATCCAACTATCCAGATGGATTCCAATTTCACTATCGAAAATGATCCATGGGAATACAGTCTTGATATAGACGATTTTGATCTCCATTTAACACCTGTTCTGCGTTCGTCTAGTAGCGCACATGTTGAACCATCTCCATACACCCCAAATCTAGTTACCATAATACCCGGTCCTGCGGGTGTTGTTCAGCTCTCTAATAGCATATGTGTTGAACCATCTTCCTCAACCCCAAACCCAGTTAGGATAATACCCGGTCTTGCGGGTCTTGTTCAGCGAGCCAAGCTGCTTAAAGAAAATGTATTTATTCTTGATCCGGATGGGGCTTTAATGTCGACACAAGAATATATGCAGAAAGTTGTTGAGGATGTGGGTGAGGATGCTGATTTTAACAGTGGGGCGTGGGTTAGCGCCACTAACTATGTGAATGCTTTTGGTGGCACTGTAACTGGATGTTTGGGAGACATCGACAACTTTCTTAAAAAGGGAAAACTTGAACAAGTTGTTGCAATAGTGAAGTCTTGTTCTCCGAATGCTCTTGGAGATTTAAATGTGACTCTGAAAGATCTATCGGGTACAGTACCTGGAACAATACACTACAAAGTCCTTGATGTGGGTAGTTATGAAAAGGATATTACAGTAGGAGCTGCTATGATACTTGCCAATGTCTCAGTTTTTACTCCTAAACCATCAAAGCATTACCTTAACATTACAAAAAGAAATGTGGTTGAGGTTTTCCGTAAGGATACGGTTTCATTAGCTTAACATTATTGTTATTCAATTCCGTAATGTAATTTTCAATTTCGTAATGTAATTTTCAATTCCATAATGTAATTTTCAATTCCGTAATGTAATTTTCAAATTTGAAATCAAACAACTACTATTCCAACGGATACTATTCGAACTATATGTTTTAAAACGTATCTGTGTTGTATTTTTAAATTCCGTCAAGTTCATGTTTTTTATTTCCGTAATTTTTTTCCGTCTTTTCTTCCGTGTATTTTTATTTCCGTATTTTAATTTGTAAAATGTTTAATTATTAATGTAATGTTTTTTTTTTAAAAATTTGTTCGGTGTCCTCTGCGGTCACCACTACATGTGTTTGGTCACTGTGTGGTCTAAGAGAGAGAAAGCTGAGTTGGCGCTGACGTGGTTCTTTTGCAATTTCTGGTTTACTTGGTCCGTCAAATTTCTTTTATGCTCCACCTTGTCAAACGGGTGTTGCATCTTACTGGCTGCGTACACTTTCCAGTAGCATGCAAAAATAAATCATATTTCCTTTGCTGTGTTGGTTACTAGACTTGTACAAAACGTTGTAGTCTTGGAATGATAGAATAGTTAACGCAAACACCTTCTTTGGAATTTTCTTCCCGGCGTGTTACTGTCTTCCCATACTTACTGTATTACACACGCCGAACCATATCCAAATTTTGTTATCGTCTCCCGAAATAAGCATCAATCGTGTTCACAAGCATGTATCGACTGTACCTACCCGTCGTTTTATGTCCTTTTTATTGCATAGTATGACGGATTTGTGGCTGAATCCTTTATTGATGGAAATACATTTTGAAAAACCTAACTTTATTGAATATAGAATCAGTCCAATCTACCTTGCTTAGCCTCTTAAAATAAGTTAACTTTGCCATAATGTATAATCGAGTCACATAGTCACAACGGGGTACAGCTCCTCAGTGCATTCTGGCATTAACTCTTCAAAACGTTACGTGTTAGCTTGATCGGTTCGTACTTGTCTCACAATATCTCCTTGAGTTGGTTCATTGTGTTCATTATTCAGAGGAATATAGCTAAGATCATTAAGTAACGTTGTCATGTCACTCATCAGAGGTTGTCTTGTGTTATCTATTACTGGCGTGGTAGGTGGAGGCGGGGCGTTTCTCCATGTTTCCACCCTTATTTTTATCGGGGGTCCACCCTGTGTCTCATAATGTGGTCTGAAAGTGTTTGATGTTTACCCATAATGTATTTCGACAAGACTTGCATGGCATATTATTTTCCTGGCATATTCAACTAACGGCTTGCAATGATCGACGACTTTTTGAAGACCCGATAAAAATAATGGTTAATGAAGCTGTAAAGTGTCCAAGTCTTATCATCGAATAACAATAATGCGTTTTTAACGATACATTTAGTTTTATATGCCAATTAATTTTAAACAATTAAAAGAGGATCGAGATGTTTTGTTTACCTAGTGTAACTATGGAAGACAATCTAACCCAATATTTGAATGATCGTCACATATATGAATGCGTTAACCAATTTACTATTGAGTAATTTCCGGCTGCATTTCCCTCAAACTCCCCAAATATGTGTTTTAAGACATATTCGTAAGACGTAAAAAGAGAAACACTGTCGAAATCATCTCAAATAGTAAACCAATTATACGCATTCATATCCTAAATGAGACAAAACATTCAAAAAGCAGTCCCAAACTGGGGACTTTCCGAAATTAATTTCTAATAAATTAATTTTGCGACGAGTTTTCTATAGGATGATTAATTTTTAGCAGCGGATTTTCCGAAAATTTAAATCACTAAATCCATAAAACTTTCCTAAAGGGTTCTATAAACAAATACCAAAACGACATATCCATTTATATCATATAAAAACATACATTTAATCCTATAAGCTGTTTCTTGTAAACAACTTTAAAATAAGTTGTTCTTAAACAGCTGTATTTGAATAAGCTGTTTAAAAAGAAGATAATTTCTACTTATTTCAAGCATATATGAGCTTATTGTATTAATAACACCCCGGAGTAAACAAACGGCTTATATCACAAAAGTTTTTATTGTATTACATAAACCACCGACGCGAGTACTAACACAAAGTAAACAAACGGCTTATATTCAAACAAATTTTTTCATTAGCAATCAATATTATAATTATCAAACTTTATAATCCAACGGCTTATATCTAATATTTCACTTCCAAATCAACAAAATAACCACTATATAGTAATAAACACGAAACATACATAATTTCAACGCAATTCAACTAATAATAACTATAAACTAACAAAATTTAAACAATAAACATTCCCCGGCGACATGTCACCCGGGATACCAAAAGGAGAAAAAAAATTAAAACATACCTTGGCTGTGGATTCGGCTCGTTGTCGGCTCGGCTGTGGACTCGGCTCGATCACGGCTCGTTCTCCTTCTATAACAAAAAAAAATTACTTAACAAAAAAAATTCTGATTAACAACTTCTTACAACAATAATATCTTGTTAACCAAATCATATATTAATAACAAATTAAAAAAATATAATACAACCAATCACCTCTGTGTGTAGTCAAACAAAAACAAAACTTATCACGCACTACAACAATTTAGAGGGTTAGAAAACAGATGATATAGAATTATCATTTAGAGGGTTAAGAAAAGAATTATGGTTTTGAGGAGGAGGAGTGTGCTCGTTTGTGCTCGTGGATAACGCCAGTGTGTGGTGGGTTTAAGTAGTACGTGGTGGAGGTGGTGGTGGTGATGAAGGTGCTCGAATTGTTGGTGATGGTTGATTTTATAGAGGTGCGGCGCTGCAAAAATCGCCAAGGAGGATACTTTTTTTTCGTTTTCTGCATTGAGACGATGAAACCATATCTATTTATCATATCAATTATTCGGCGACAATCCCAGCGACATGTACACCGGGCGAGATATTACATTTTTTGTCGTTTTAGCGTATTTGGCGCTTTAATGAAATTTTTTGGTTGGGGCGGTATCCCGGCGACCATGTCGCCGCGGGAAAATTAAAATAAATTAACTTACTTGTTTTTTATAGATTTTATTCTAACTTTTTAACTAACATATTAACTTATTTATAAAATGTATAACTTATAATTTTAATTATTATTTATATAACTTTTTTATAAAATATATAATAACTTTTTTATAAAATGTATAATTATTATTTACAATTATTTTTTATAAAATATATAATCGGTTCGTTTCGGCCGGGTCGGTTTTCAGTTCCCTCGGTTCGTACTATAATTTATATTTATTATTTAGAATGATTTTTTTTAAAATATATTATTATTATTTATAATTATTTTTTTTATAAATTAATATATCTGATTTGGTTCGTTTCCTGCAGGGTTGGTGGTTCATCGGTTCGTAAATAATTATTATTTAAAATTATTTTTTATAAAATATATAATTATTATTTACAATTATTTTTTATAAAGTATATAATCGGTTCGTTTCGGCTGGGTCGGTCCGGTTTCTCGGTTCGTATATAATTATTATTTAAAATTATTTTTTATAAAATATATAATTATTATTTACAATTATTTTTTTTAAAATATATAATCGGTTCGTTTCGGCCGGGTCGGTCGGTTCGTGCGGTTCGTTATATAGTATTATTTAAAATGTTTTTTATAAATTTTTTATTATAATTATTATTTTACAATTATTTTATTATCAAATTATATATTGTTTCGTTTTCGGCCGGGTTGGTCGTGTTCCTCGGTTCGTATATAATGTATTATTTCGGTTCGGGACTCATTTGAGCGACTTAACGAACGATTCAAATCTCGAAACTTGCGCCATTGTTTTTATAATCATTTTTCTGATAAAAATGAGTATTTATTTGATAATATTTCAGAAATATTTTATAACATTTAATAAAATATCTGTTATTCCTTTTATGAACTGGTTTCGCTTCGTCCGAAATAAAAATGGATTTCAACTCGAATAGTCGCGTTTTCAAAAACGCTTTTAATTAAAAATGATGAATAATTTATTTAATATTTTTATTAAATAAATACTGATAATTAAAAACAAATTTAATTGTTTTTGTGTGTCCGCGTTGTATATTGTTCGAATAATGTTTGCGGTGCTGTTTTAGCCCTTTTCGGCTCGTTTCCAGGTCTCGGGCAAAACTAAAAAGTTGTCAGGAATGTCATTCCACATCAAATTGCTTTAGAGTCCGAGTCGTGAAAACGTGATTTAGATGATCGTTCTTATAAGTCAAGCCAGACCCAAAAAGTCAAAGATTGACATCGTCATTCTAAATTCCGAAAATTCTCGGATGTTATAGTTACGGTTATACATTAGAGGTTCAACGGATGAGATGATATGCTATGGTTATACATTAGAGGTTCAACGGATGAGACGAGATGCTAGGGTTATACATTAGAGGTTCAATGGAGGAGACGAGATGTTAGGGTTATACATTAGAGGTTCAACTAATGAGTCGACATGTTAGGGTTATACATTAGAGGTTCAACGGATGAGTCGATATGCTATGGTTATACATTAGAGGTTCAACGGATGAGACGAGATGTTATGGTTGTACATTAGAGGTTCAACGGATGATACGATATGTTACGGTTATACATTAGAGGTTCAACGGATGAGACGATATGCTATGCTTATACATTAGAGGTTCAACGGATGAGACGAGATGTTAGGGTTATACATTAGATGTTCAACAGATGAGTCGATATGGTATGGTTATACATTAGAGGTTCAACGGATGAGAGATATTAGGGTTATACATTAGAGGTTCAACGGATGAGTCGATATGCTATGGTTATACATTAGAGGTTCAACGGATGAGACGAGATGTTAGGGTTATACATTAGAGGTTTAACGGATGAGTCGATATGTTATGGTTATACATTAGAGGTTTAACGGATGAGTCTATATGCTATGGTTATACATTAGAGGTTCAACGGATGAGACGAGATGTTAAGGTTATACGTTAGAGGTTCAATGGATGAGTCGATATGTTAGGGTTATACTTAGAGTTAACTATACAAGAAAAAGAAGATGAACGAATGTAATAAAAAAAATGTCACTTTTCCTTATCGGATGAGAACTAAAAATAACACTGTTCTCCAAATCCACCAAAAAGAAGTCGCGATAATGAATATGCGACGAGACTTCTCTTTGGAAGTATGCCACGAATCGAAACAAGCCTTCCAAAGCTCAAACGAAGAAAATAAAGGAATAGAAATGTCACACCAATTACGAATAAGCTTTCAAACCTCCTTGGCGAAATCACAATCGAAGAAAAAATGAGTAGGACACAGAATCAAAGGAATATCAATGGCCCGATCCGAGAGATTCCATCTACGAGGTAACCGATCCAAAGCCAATCTCCAAATGAAAATATTAACTTTACGCGGAAAAGTTTTATCCTAAGTAGAAGACACCAGAGAAGGAAGAAGCTTAGAGTTAATGATTCAACGAGATTCTCTAACAAAGAAGATGCCATCTTTAGCCATCCTCCAAACATAATGGCCGTCAACCGCATTTAAGTCTACTTGACTAATTCCCATAAGCATGTCCCTCACGTAAGCCGTATTACGAACCCCAATATCTTCCTTAGACCAATTCCAATTCCATTGCACCAAATAGTATAACCTATTGTAACGAATAAAAAGAGGAGAATCGCCAAGCCAAATATCTTTCCAAAAGCGAATGCGGGTTCCACATCACATACAAAAACAAAATGATTAAACAGAATAATGTCATTCGAATGAAGAAATTTAGATGTGCCAACTATTCTAGCCCATGCACCGGTAAACTTGCACCTCGATTATCGAAGCCACCTTTTTGGCCATGCAAAGACTTAATAACTTTAACCCAAAGAGCATTCGGGAAGGAGAACATCCTACAACGCCATTTTTAAGTTTTTTTCATCTATTTAATACGCTAAAGTCGATCTCGATTAACAGCGTATCAAAGAAAGATTGGGATATGGCGTATTGGGGTTTCCTTGAGTAGGGACCACGTTTGTTATCCTTTCCATAAATTATAATTACATATAAATGGACTATGGCCCCTGCTATATAGCCTTCTTTCCCTGGATATTGGCGTAGAGGGCTTCGTGGTCTTTGGTGAGTGCAGAGCACGGATACGCCGTATCTTCCTTGATGGATACGGCGTATTGGTTGTCAGAATCATAAGTCTTCAAAATATCTTCGTTTAAGCTCCAGAATGCGCGCCTTTTGCTAAGTTTCATAATAACTCAACCATAATACTGCAATTCTCAAATATACACATTCTAAGTAACAATTTTTTTGTAATAATTATACAAACTCGATGGGTTTATAACAAGTGATATAATTGATGCTATTATATGACTTTAACGTAGCGTTTGGTATGCATGAATCAAAGCTAGAATGAAATAGAACAAAAAAAAAAATCTTATCAAGTGGAATGCAAATATTTTGTTTGTTTTGAATTTTGTAATGGAATGGCTCATTCATAGGTTCATTCCATTACGTCTACACCCACCAATTTCATTACATAGCCACCCCCTAGTATTTTTCCATTCCATTACGACACATAATCATATGTTGTCATATTTTTTATTTCATTCATTTCCAGCATTTATTGGTTCATACCAAACAACATACGTGAATGCCATATTCCATTCTAATATGGCAACCAAATCGCTCAATGAAACAGTAATGACTCATTCAATTACTATGTTCATTCCATTACACCATCGATTACATTCCTTTACTAGTTTATTACGTGTAACCAAACAGACCCTAAGGGTTTTGATGGTGGTATCGTGTCAGTTAGGTGATAACAAGACATGCACTATCAAAGGGACAGGGAAAGTGAAGATACAGTTGCATGATGGATCAAGCTTTATACTGGAAGATGTCAAGTATGTTCCCGGGTTAAGAAGAAGTTTGATTTCATTAGGTACTCTTGAAAAAGTGGGTTATATGGTGAAGGGTGTACAAAATCGTGAGGTTCAAACACTGTGTGTATTAAACAACTTCTGATTTAAACACTTTGGTCAAACCAACTATGTCCATAAACAATGTTGGGTACAAACAACTAGGTCCTGGATCGTTTAAACAGCTCTCGTGAGTCAATGGAGTACAGGTCAAAAAAACGTATTTGTTTTTAGGTGGAACTGCAAAGAGCTTAAGGAGATCGTGAAGCTGGGGTTTTTCATGTTAGTAACGATGATGCTGTAGTAGCACAAAGACGGTTGGAGGACAAACAACTTGAAGAAAAGATAAACACGAACTGCTTGGTAAAAGAGCAGGAAAAGGTACACCTGAAACAAGAGTGGGGACAAACAATAGAGGTAACAAAGTACTATGGCAAGAAGGTAACATAGGGTAAATGTTGCTGAAAATAAGAAAGAGAGAGAGAGTCACTATAAAAGCTAATCTAGGGAAATTACTGAAGTACAATGCCTGGTCGACAAGGTGATCCCCGTTTCGAGGTTCCAACATAAGGAAAAGATGTTGAGTATCGATTATGTTTAAGTGTTACTCCTAAGGTGAAAATTGTTATATATTAGGAGTAAATTTAAACATAGGTTAGGGGGTTAAGTGTACATTGTAATTTAGATTAGGAATAGACTATAACTAGGATTAGTTAATCTTGCCTTGCAAGGCAAGGAGTTTCCTATAATTAGAGATGAGGGGGGTTGCTAGTTATTCATTCTTCTTCCTCAAATTGTAAGCTTTATTAGGTTTTTAATAAAGGGGTATTTGAGGGTATACCGTGTGCATATTCTTGTCGGTTCTTTGTAGTCTCTCGTGTTTGCTACTTGTGCTCGATACAACTCGCGATCTAGCGTTCTGCGATCGAACTTTGGGTTTGTTTTCGTAATAGTCCAACAGTAACGAAATCACTCCTTTCAGCCCAAAAATCGAGCGTTGAGACTCCCCTCACCAATAGAACGATTAAAGAAGGAAGAAATAGGTGAATGTTAGAGACTATTCAACTATCATGGCACGCCTTAGAGTAACATACCAGAACCTTTTGAGTCTGGACTAGAAGCATGTACTTCTACATATGGCATCCATGATTTTAGAAGGAACACTAACAGAAAACTCCCGCAACCCATAAACGTTTCTTTCTTTCATCCCCACCATGCTGAAAAAACTTGCTTCAGTTCTGCTTAAGAAAATTGATTAATGAAGTTGGTGCCTTGAAAAGAGAAAAATAATTATTTGGAAGATTAGTCATGACAACTTTGATGAGAGTCAAACGCCCACCAAAAGTAAGATATTTCCCCTTCCATTTCGCCAATTTATCCTGAAATTTATTGATTACAAGATCCCAACTATTTAGATTTCTCATACTTGAACCAACCGGTAATCCTAAATATATGAAAGGAGGATTTGCATTTTTAGAGTTCATAGATCTCGTTACTCTTATAACCTCATCATTTTTCACCCCCGCACCTAAAAGACGACCTTTTTTTGAGATTAACTCTTTTTCTCAAGACCCAATGATACTTGAAAAATGCATCGAAGATTCTCAAAGCACATGAGTTTATATCAAATCAGACCATTCACCATCAAAAGTTACATCGAAAAAATCTTAAAACAGTTCATATTGGTAGACTTATTAGGGAAAACAAAAGTTATCTCATGGAACTTTGTCTTATTATACAAACCTTTGCGTTTAATAAGAATAGACGACAAGGGGAAACTACGTGCCTACCTGTAAAACATCGTTTTTTAAGTAGAGATCGTTATGGTGCTCATGATTGTTTAGTCGTCCTTTAGTATAGTGCGCATCTCATTTATGATGCATATCATTTCCGAAAGAGGTTCTAAACGAGTCGAGAGTTATTCAAAAGCATAGTTGAAGAAGTAACTAATAATTTGCATCTTTCGTCATACTTTCATGATAATGCATTTCGGCAGTCATGAAGTGCATCTCCCGAATTCCTTAATTAGCATACAGCATACGACACTGTTTTTGAAACCCTTGATCAATATTTGCAAATTGGCGCAACAAACTTCCCGTCAATCGTTTGATTATTTTTGTAAGTCGAGTATTTGCGAAACCTCCCATCTCAATTATTGATGAAACCTACCGCGTTTCATTAAAAAGACCACGGATTTTCGAAAATGTTAGCAAGCCTTAATTATTAGACAAGAAGCATTCCGAGTTCACATTGTACAATCAATAAAACTTTGTTCAATAAAACTTTGTTTATTATCGAATCTAAATTTATTTGTTTTTTATTTAAATATTTGGTTACATTTACATAAGGTCTCCTTTATATTTTAGAGCAAATTAACATTTGGTTATAGATGTTGCAAAAAAAATCATAATGATAACACTTTTTACATAGTTATTTTACTCATTCAATGTATCCTTTTCTCTGACAAATAGTGTGTTTCAAAATGCATTAAGCTTAGTGATGCCCTCAAAGTGTTTGATGAAATGCTTAAATAAATCGACCACCTTCCACTACTCTTAATCTTTACAAAAAGATAAATTCGGTGGTTATTCCACGTGATCTATATGCACTGAACATCTCTATCAACTGCTATGTCCACCTTAATCAAGTCAATCATGGTTTTGCCTTACTAGCCACCATCTTCAAGCTAGGTCATCCTCCTAATTTTGCCACCTATACCACTCTCGTAAATGGACTGCTAAGGCTTTATGTATTTCAGCTCATACCAAAGAATCTGCCAAGGCTTTGGCCGACATGATTTGCATGTGACAAAGACCATCAAGCATTTGCAAGAGAATTACTTGCTCGTACAGTTCTTCAGTAGTAGGCATCTTGTTTGTAGAGGTCGCAGTTTGAACTTAAAATGTGAGAATGAGTCAAATTTTCCTAACGGGTTGAAAGGGTTAAAGATTCTATCTAGTATATGAGCAAATTAACTACAACCTATAATTTCCTATAAAAAGTGCTCATCGTGTAAATAATTCTTTTCATAATCATATTAAATATATAACGAAAGAAACTTTAGAGATCTAGAAATTGTTAACGAGTCCGCCTGACTCTCATTTTGCCAGCTGGGATCGACTTTGTCTTCTAGTGGTCACTGGGTTACTGCATATTGTATCATCGATGTTATGTTCCATCCATAGAGAGTTTCTTGGAGGTTCATTGAACGTCATTTTTCGACCTTTTCATGCATTGGTTGTTAGTAGTTGAAACTTAGTTAAAGATAACCTATATATTAATAGACTATTATAACGCTCGTGCACGCAACGAGGTTTTTTCTAATTTTTTTAACTAATTAAGAGCGGATTAAAAAATAAACAACTCAATGTGTAAATATAGGTGTTAACATTGGTATTAAGTAAAACGAAAGACAGCATTTGATGTTGACTTATTTCATTTTTCCAGCAGTTGACTTTATCATTCTCCTCATCAGATAAGAAAGTTTTCTAAAAACAACCATCTTCCAATGGTGCTAAAGACTTTCCATCTTTAGGACTGTAGTCATTGATGATTGACTTACATTTCATTGTTCCAAGCAGCTGACTTACTTCATGTGCAAAATATAAATCCGTTGACCCATATAATTAAAGATAGTAATTATATCTTATCGACTTATCACTCATCTGATTGTTATTTTAAAGTTTTTGGCTTTGCTTATTGCGACAAATCTTGGTTATCATATGCTGAGAAATTACTATTTAACATTCTCTACGTTTATTGTAACCAAAGTTGGTTGAAAGGTTTTGCCGGCCTAAAGGGTCATCTACGCGGATACCCAACAATTTTGTGCTCCCTCGGAAATAAAAAGTCTTGTTTCCTATATCTTGTCGTTTTAATTTCTTTTGAGTTCAAAATATTACTACTCCCTAATAAAACATCATTAATTTGGAATAATATATCTAACATAGAAAAATAAGTAAACTACTAAAAAGGCTAATCGTAGAAAAAATATATATATATAAAAATATATCAATATATATTATATATAATATAAAGTTATATATATATATATATATATATATGTGTGTGCAAAAATGATAACTTATTTGTTTCGTTAACTATAATTAGTTCGAGTTGTAAGAGTTGATGTGATAAGGCTAATCCTCACGCATGGTCATTTGATGTGACACCCCTTTTGAGTTTCGAGTGCAGCAACTACTACGCCTCACTTGTTTTACGCATGAGAGGTAGAATTTTGGAGTCAAACATCGAACCATCGGTAGCAAATTTTGTGTGCGTGTGCGTTTTAAGTGAGGTATATGCAAAAGGTGAAGCTGTGGCGATTTGCGAAGGTATACGCAAAGGTGAAGCTATTTCAATTTGCGAAGGTATATATACGAAAAAGGTGAAGCTATACGCCAAAGGTTTTAAGTCAGTACTGAAAACTTATTTCGAAACGAAACGAATGTAACTTTGCACCCAGTCCGTTAGATTGTAAGAAGATCTAAATTCATAAAATAAAAACAACACATATCATATCATGGTTAATGCCACGATCTTCGAGGCCTTGACATCCCGTCTATTATTTGCCCTCTTTGTAGTATTGTTGTGGAATCAACCTCGCACCTCCTTTTCTCTTGCCAATTGGCTCGTTAGTTAATGATTAAGGTTGTTCATTGGTGGGAATTAGAGTATCAAGACTTTCACTCATATGAGGATTGGCTTATTTGGTTCAAAAATCTCAGAGTTTCCAAGCGGCTCAAGGATGTGTTTGAAGGAGTTTGTTACATTTATTGGTGGGTTATTTAGAAGTTTCGCAATCAAGTTTTATTTGGGATCAACTTCCCTCGTTTAGATCTCCTTTTTGACGATATTGTTCGCTAGTCTTTTCATTGGTGCTCTAGTCGTTGTAGCTTAAATTTTGATTGGAACACTTTGATGAAAAATCCTAGTTCCATTATTTTGTAATCTTTTCCTAGCTCCTTGCTAGTTTTTATATAAAATACCGTTAAAAAAACATATATAACTAATACTCCCTCCGTCCCATATTAAATGTTCACTATTGACTTTTGCAGTCTTTCTATTTCAACTTTGACCTTAAATATATTTGTCTGGGTTATGTGATACTTGATGAAAGTTATACCAATGAAAAATACATTTTAAACTCAATCTATTCATACATTTTGCATCAAGTATTACATAACACAAACAAAAATATTTAAAATCAAAGTTGAAAAAGAAATACTTTAAAAAGTTAAAGTGGACATTTAATATGGGATAGAGAGAGTAATACATATTGCTAAATGGATACGTCAGCAAAAGAAAAATTTACATAAGATTAGCATGTTGATAAAAACTAAGTCAGTAGGACTGTTGTAGTCTTCCTGTTATTATATGTGGATAATATACTACTCATAGAAAATGATATCTCAATGTTACAAAGTTTAAAAGACTGGTTGGGTAAATGTTTCGCTATGAAAGATTTGGGAGATGCAGCATATATTCTTGGTATAAAGATTTATAGAGACATGTCAAAACGTCTTATAGGACTTAGTCAGGACACGTACTTAGATAAAAATTTGAAAATATTCAAAATAGAGAATTCTAAGAAAAGGAATCTATGGAATAAAGATTAGTAAGGATCTATGTCTGAAAACTGATGAAGAACTGGACAGAATGAGTCGAGTCCTATATGCTTCGGCTATAGGATCGATCATGTATGCCATGACGTGTACAAGGGTCTGATGTCTCCTTTTCTTTGAGCATGGTGATTCGACATCAGCAGAATCCTGGTGAAGGTCACTGGACAGCTGTAAAGAATATTTTTAAGTATTTAAGAATTACTAAAGACAGGTTCTTAGTTTATGGTGGAGAAGAAGAACTCAGAGTGACTAGTTATTGTTATGCAAGTTGGCAAACAGATAAAGATGATAGTCGTTCACAATCTCATTGGATATTCTTGCGAAATGAGGGAGCGGTGACATGGAAAAGTTCAAAGCAAGATACAGTGGTAGACTCTACATGCGAGTCTGAGTATATTACAGCTTGTGAGGATTGAAAGATAATATAAAATTTTAGTTGTTAGTTTGAATTTGAAACATTATAAACAATGATTGAAATTATAATGGATTTAGTGATTAAATAATGGTGATTTGATTATTTGCATGTGTGCTACTATTTACTATTGTTTATCATTGTGTTTCATTTTTGCATTGTTTAGAATCCACTTCCCGAGTACTTAGTTTACTCAAACCTTCTCAGTCATACTACAGGAAGTAAGTATTGATTTAAGACTGTCATTGAGTGTTACTAGATTGTCTATAAAGATTAGACATAGCATAAAGAATGCTGCAACACTCATGAGTACTCATTCCATATTTAAAATGGTTCATCTTTATGGATAGTGATTCATCATTATAAATTTTTAATATATTTTACTACTTTATGCTAATTCCTTAACGTCACACATACTATTACATCACACTTTAAATATAACGCATGATTTTTTTTCTTGTACCAGAATCAAGACCATTTATGAGCATTGTATTTGTTAATTATCACAAGAGTCATTATATAATCAATTGATGTTCTTTTCTTTCCATTGTTACTACTATTATCATTAACATATCCAAATTTAAAATAAATACTTTTAAAATGCGGGTCATTATGATATATCCTCCTTAAAATGATTTCGTCTGTGAAATTAACGAGATGTAGAACTCTACTTTTTTACGGGTTATTATAATATATCATCCTTAAAATAATTGTGTCCGCGAAATGAGCGAAAAGTAAACAAGTCACGTGTATGACTGAGTAATAGATTTGTCGAGTTCCTAGGTAGCCTCATGTTAGAAACATACTTCCATAGTACTTTCACGTAAGTATTGAGTTGTGTGCATGATATCCGTTTTCATGAGCTAAGATTGCTTCATCTTCTTTGTCACCAAGGAAATTCTCTTCAATACGGTCGGCGGCGTGCATGCAACAACATGTTGACGTGATAAAAAGTTAGAAATTTGAATTATAAAATTTTTTATTGGGATAGTAGGTATTATAATACCCATCCACTGATTGTGACCTGAGCCAGTAAATGTGTTCATATCATATATACCGACTTGTGCAAAATAAAAAATAGGACATTTTACACGCATCTACAGTAACTAAAAGTAGTCATGTAAGGACAACGACAAATAATTCTTAGCAAAACTGCCAAAAATAGACTTTTTATATATTTTTCAACTGAGTAGCCAGGATCATAGTACAGTTGTTAAATAGGCAAACGAAACTAAAACGGGCCGAAAATTAGCCTAAATACAAAAGTCTAAAAATACGGAGAAAAAACATAAAAATGAAAATAACTCCTAATCTTCAAATATCGGTAATACCCGTAACTTGACTACGTCTGGTTACCTTGGCATTCTCCTCGTTCCAAGCTTCGAATCGACTGGTCCTAATCTAGAAACGGAGTCTCGGAGCCCAAGTTATGCTATTTTGAATAAAGGCCTCTTCTTCACGCTATCTTGGGCCTCCTTAAACAAAAGGGCCCATTTTTCAACACTTGGGTCTGCATCAGTCTTAGAGGAATATCTTATGTAGAAAGATGGTAGAAGTTGTGGCTGCTGTTGATCAAAATCAAGCTTTGATGAACACCGGGCTTCTCGAAGCTCTTTCTTCAGTCTTCGGTTTTCTTCACTTAGGGTTTCACAACATTTCTTCAATAAAGCACATTCTGCTTAGCGATTTGCTTAACTTTGTCTGCACCATATGATCAACATCTATTTCATAGGAATATAAAGGAAATATCGTACTGTTACTAATCTGAATTAAGACAAAACATATCCCAGTGTTTAATTATGTGAATACTATGTAGGATAAAAAGTCTTACTTGCATGTGTAATTATGCACTTATTTGTGTTATTGAATAATTATAACAATTTCCTTTTTTAGTTTTGCAAGTTTTTGCTGATAAAACGTCACTAATTCTTAAATATAATGAATCTGAAAAAAAAATTCTTCGTAATTTGATTAAGGTGAAATGTTTTTGATAAATCCAACTACTTACAGCTCGAAATTCTAAGAAGTTCTATTAGTCATTAATTTGTTCTTTTTGACTCCAATTTTACTAATAAAACCCTAGCAAGGAGCTAGAGAAATTAGGAGATTATAAAGTTTGCACAAGCATGTATAAGATTATTGATCCAAACAATCCAATTGATCACAAAAAAATCCAACTTATCAATTTGGCTTAATATATTTTTCAACTGATCTATATGAATATGAAAAAATATCACTTATCAGCCGGTGGTTAGGGTTTCATCATCTTTCTAAGTAATGTTTATAAAAGAAGGTATTTGTGTGTGTGCACTGTGACAGCAAGTAAAATAAACCTTGCTCTTCTGTTTTGAAAGCAAACTTTGATCTGTCTAGGCAGAAGATGCAACTTCTTTGCAAGTTCGTGTTTCTGTCCCTGCAATCAAAAACAATTATTTCCAATCATTTTATAATTTCATAGATGTCAACCCTAAATGCTTTTTTGTTTTTAATTATCATTATCATGTTTCGGTGTATGATCAAAATGAAGTTATACAAAATCTGAATGCTAAAGAGATACAGATTAAATGCAAATAACAGTCATAAATCAAATCATTCTTATCATCCATATGAATCGTGTGATCACTATATATGTTCAATTCCATAGGATATTTTTCTTTTTTTTTATTTTGTTGATGAGCGTTATTTTAAGAAAAATTCTATAGAACGCAACTAGCATTGAGCTAGAAAAAAGGAGTTGCAAGGCGTATAACAAAAATTGGATCATGTGTATGTCCGCTCTACCCCTCTTCGGAAATCATATTTTACACCAATGAGAGCATACCATGATCATTTAATCCATCATAATATCAGAAGTACCATACCAATAAATTTATAGTATGTCCTGTTTAACGAAGTTTTTTATTTACGTAGACAAAGACCTAGGATATTTTATTTTCCGAATTTATTCGATTACAAAACAGTAGATACAAAAATTGTTGTTCACACCATCTATAACTGTCTTATCTGTATAACACCTTCTACATAAAGCGAGTCGAGTGTTATTAAAAATGAAGAAGAGCATACCGTATTGAGGGTACTCTGGATTTTGAACCTATCTTCAAGCAAGGTAATTTGTATTGTGGTAAGTTTTAGCTTCTTCCTTGATCCATCACTATTGTCGTGATAAACATCCAAGTTGCTAGAATCGCTTCTCTTTGTACCTCTATTTTCTTTTTCTTCGAGGTCATCTATGGTTTTACAACTACATGAATCTTGATCATATTTCTCTTCATCATGCTTATGATCACAATCTCCATGATTAGTAACTTTGACCTTTGGATGCACTGGCAATGCAAGATCCAACCTAAACCCCGTCGTCTTTTGTTTTAATTGCTTTTCTCTTTTAACATCCACTCCTATCCCTAATCTAAGTGTTGTGTTACATCTCTCTTCTTTACTCATAATCTTGCAAACGAAAAAAATTATACCAACCTAAAGACCAAGAATTTAAACAAATTGTGTTGAACACAGTTTTTGAAGATTGAAAGTATATGATGGGATGAAAATCATGATATCTATATCTTATATATATAAAGATTCAGTCCTATCATTTATTGTAGAGTATTAAAGTTTAAGTAGTTTTAAGTGAGTTTTAGATGAGTAATGGCTCGATGTTAAACTTGAATAAATGCAATAATTTAAAGGAGATCAAATATTTTCAGTTACCTTACAATGAAGATATCATCTAATTGTTATTCCACACTTCCACACTATAATTTAAAGGTGATAACCCTAAGCTTCGTAACATTGGTTGCAATTAAAAACAAATAAGTGCATTTAAATCACATGTATGTTGTTCAAAAAAATAAGAGCTTATAAATAGCATTTTCATATGAACCACAAACACACGTTTGAAGCAACATCACAACTCAGTATGGATGAAAATTCTAATGCCTCACCTAAACACACTTTTCTAGACCAATGGGGGCACAAACCCTACTTGCCCTCATTATGTTCTCCCCCCTGATAATAATGATTATCGGATGCGTAATGTTTTTGTTAATACATTCTTTGTTTGGTCTTTACGCAAGTCAAAAGACTATTAACTGGAGATTTAGACCAAGTAAGTTCTATTAATTTACTGTGATCTCCTAAAGGTCCTCAGAAATGTGAATAACATAAGGATTGAGGTTTGGGAACACAAGCACGGCTACTGTTGATTTTTTTTAGGTAAAGGGTTTCCCAGTAAATTTTATTATGCCAAAAAAAAGTTAAGTACAAGGGATGAGGGTGAGTCCCACATCTCCGCCCATTAAATAGGCGAACAACTTCCTTTAAGGAAGGGAAACAACTAGATTAGACCTAAAAAGAAATAACAATACGAGGAGACTATTTCTTCATACGACCTCTAACATTAATATCCAAACGATTACAAAACGCTTGAAGCATTTCAGGAATTTCCTGACCTGCATACAAATCATCATCATATTATTCATAGTCATCAAGCTCACGAGAATCATTCTATTGCTCATAAGAACATTTTCTGTGTCAACCATAATGACGCAGCTTCCTTTAGCCCAAGAAACCAACCATTTCATTATCAACTGAGGCAACCTCATCCTCGCTATCATCGTCAACCTTACTTAAAGGTTTTCCTGTCGATTATTCCAAAATGGCTTTCCATCACTATTAATTTTCCCATCTTATTAATTTTCTCAAAATAGGAGTAAGTAGTACTGAGGGACTACTCGACTCCGCATTCCAGAAAGTAGAGCTACTAGAGTTTGCCTCTTGGCTGGCCAAATGTGTAGATCCCATATTGGTACCAAATTCCACATCATTATCAACCGAATTAAGCGCATCAAAAGAGTTTGACTTACTAACCTCATTGGTAGGCTCCACGCTTTTATTCTTGTTCCCTCCATTGTTGGCAATAGACTTTTTAGAGACAGGTTGATAGACTTGTTGTTTCATTGGTTTAAATCCCATCTTCTATCCAACCGGAATTCCTTCAGGAGTCTGACTAGTCTTTTTCTTTGACACACCAAAACCTATATTATTTGGACATTCCTCAAGAACATGGCCAAAGACCTTGCAACACACACCTAGGCAGTTTCAACTCATACTCAACACATATATTACGAGTATAGTATCCCTCCTTGGCAATTTTAGGCATAACAGCCACAATGTTATCTTTCAACTCCACATCTGCTCTAAGCTCAATCATAGCTCTAGCGTAGCTAGACCTGCCCCATGATTGCATGCACATATCAAATGTATAAGAGTCAAGCATAAGAGGGTACCTAATTTAGTAGCAATTGCACTCAAGTCATCCTCATTGAAAGCCGTAATAGGGACCCCATGGAGTTTTACCTAAACTGGGACAGTACCCACATCTTCTTTCAATGTGTTCACATCCGGATGCCACTTTTTTAGAATATGCAGATTATTACGAATAAACCATGGGTCATTTTCAAGCATTGCATTCAGACCATCCGAAGAACTAAATTGAAAGGATAATAATCCAGTATATGAGCTAAACATAGATCGAACCATCCCATATTTACCTCAAGTATTCCTAACATAGTTAGCAACAACAGGGTAGGCAACCCTCTTTCCCAAGAAGAATCCATATACAATATTAGCAAATCGTTCACTAATAGTTCTAATAGATTCCACCAGGAAAACCACATCAATCCCATTACCCCCGGTGTAAACAAAGTACGAAAGTTTACATTCTTCCCACTTGATTTACCAGTAACATTAGCATTCAAAGACTTACGAGGGGCATTACCAGTCGACAGATTTTCTTGCGAAGGTAGTGGTGGGAACGATCCTAACCCAGTAGTATTTACCAAAGATCTTTGTTTTTCCTTTGCCACGGTCTCGTCAACCACAGATGGTGAAAGTTCCTCTTTTTCAACAAAGTCTATAAGTGGAATAACATTAATCGAAGTCTCTACTGATTCCAAAGTCAAACCAATACCTGTTACAGTATCTGTCTTTTTCTTATGATTACTCTTCCTCCCTCCAGAATCCAATAGCCCACAATTCATGATTACACCATGCAAGAAACAAACACCACACAAACCGAAACTAATAAACTTGAAACAACCAGTATTGGATCAACCGAAAATCTAAACCCTAGAGTATGTGTGATCACAATAATCGAAAATAGGAAAAGAGTAGCAAAATATGAACAATATGTGATAAAGAATCCCAATCATTAAGCAACCCTAGTTACGATTTTATTGCAGAAACCTTAAGATCGAATTGATGCTGAATCGATAAAAATCAACCCACGACACAAACTGTGATAAGGAAGTAAATAGGTGTTTAATCCTGATAACAATTATAGCATAGAGTGATTAGATTGATCCAGAATTAGAGACGATTTAGGGAAAAAAGAAAAAGGTTTAGTCGCCCAAGAAATCGCCAAAAAGGGTTTCATGGGAGGGTGGCCTGATTCTTTTATAGCAATTTTAAAAGAGAGATACTATTGATTTAATTAAATAAGTATTTTGATTTTTGATTATTACCGTAAGAAGCAACACACTTTTTTTATCATCACAGTTATTGGAGGAGGATCTGCTGTAATCTTTTGCATTTTAAAAATGCTCATTGAATACTTGTGTTGCCTTATTTAGGCATAAAACTGAGGACGACAAAAGTGATGAGGCATTTGTCATGCAATATGGATCCTTGACCACAAAACTATACAAAGTATCATGAAATCAAGAAAATAACAAACTCATTCCAATTAAAATTAGGACAAGGAGATTTTGGAACTGTCTTTAAAAGAAAGTTATGGGAGGGTGTTAGAACAAACTAGATGAGCCGGCCCAATTGTATAGATGGGCCGTACCCATTAGGTTATGATAGGTTGCTTAGTCTGTAAGCTATAGTATTAGTATAAATACATATACAATCCAATGTCCAAAACATAATTACAATTACAATAATATATACCCTTTGAGGTTTTATATGGTATTAGAGCCAAAACCCTAAACAAATTTTTTTTCCCAGCACAATTCTGGTCACTTTTCAGCCGGCACAACAACCCCATATTTCTCATCACCTCGCCGTTACTGCCGCCGGCTGCAGTCATAAGAAACTAAAAAAAAGGCATTGTTCATCGAGTACTGTTCACCATCACTATTTATCGATTTATTGTTCATCGATCACTATTCACTGAAAGTTACTATTCATCAGTAAAAAAAGTTAGGGTTACGGAAAAAAAACAAAAAAATGAAGGAATATTACTATGGCTATGATTCCAACTTTCACCACTGTCGATAAAACGGCTCACAACTCTCGTAAGTTTGCTTTTACCCTTTCACCCACAAATTATTATGATTGAACCATTACTTATCACAAACAATTTGATTGGTTATGTGGATGGTTCCATACCGTGTCTATCAAAAACCTTATCCGATACCGATGGTGCCACTTTTCCAAAGGAAAACCCCAATTATCCAATTTGGGTCTGCAACGATGCCCATGTTCGTATGCTAATCATTTCTACAATCTCA
Organism: Tanacetum coccineum; assembly: GCA_026074375.1. Taxonomy (NCBI): domain Eukaryota; kingdom Viridiplantae; phylum Streptophyta; class Magnoliopsida; order Asterales; family Asteraceae; genus Tanacetum; species Tanacetum coccineum. The sequence goes on along the minus strand of BQNB010079354.1, from coordinate 1,671 downwards.
GAAGCATCTTTTCACCATGTTCAAGGTAATACTTCTCACGATCTTTGGTTGTCCCTTAAAAAGACGTATGCACCTCATTCCACATCTAGGGAATACACTCTTAAAACACAACTTTTGAGAATAAAGATGCACAGTGATGAAACTCCTGATGCTTACTTAAATCGTGCTCAAGAATATGCTGATGCACTCGCCACCATTGGTGAACCTGTAAAAGATAAAGATCTCATTATGCTTGTTATCTCAGGTCTTCGTGAAGAATATAACGGTCTTAAAACTATGATCATTGTCCGTCAAAGTCCAACTGCATTTAGCGAGCTCCATGCACTCCTTAGTGATCATGATTATATGCTTAAAAAACTCATACACCGATTACACCATATGGTCCACAAGCCTTTTATGGTGCTCACCCATCAAACAACAACAGGAGTAACAATAACAACAACTGTGGCAATCGCAACAAATCTTGTGGTAACAACAACCGAGTTCGTGATAATGGTCGTCAATTTGATTGGGCATCCACCCAAAATATAGTGTATGGCACTTGCAATAGATGTGGTATTGGTCACATTGCATCACAATGCCCTAATCGTGACCCTTCTACTATTCGCACTCGGCCATCCGCTAACTTTGCAAATACCCATGATCAATCCTCTAATGCTTCTACAAATTGGCATTCAGACACCGGAGCAAAGAGTCATATGACATTTGATTTGGAAGCGATGGACAATTCAGAGGCATATTATGGTGACGACGCACTTCATGTTGGCAATGGTAAGGACCTTCCTATTCTTCATATTGGTTCATCTAAAGTTTACTCACCACAAAAGATGTTTTCTTTCAAAAACATTCTTCATTTACCAGAAATCTCCCACAATCTCCTTTCTGTTCAAAATTTTTGTCATGATAATGATGTCTTTTTTGAATTTCACACTTCCTATTTTTTTGTAAAAGACGAGTCTACACATACCACTCTTCTCACTGGCCCCAGCAAACATGGTCTCTACACCATTACTCTTCCTCAACTAAAGTCGATCAATAAAGTATCTTTTTCGGCTATACGAGCTTCCCCAACCATTTGGCATAGACGGCTTGGACATCCCCATCAACGTCTTTTGCATTATATGCTTTCTAATTTTTCTCTTCCCGTTACAAATAAAAGTCTGTCAAGTTTTTGCAATTCTTGTCCATTGGGAAAATCTTCAAAACTACCTTTATTTGAATCTGGATTTCGAAGTAACAATATCTTATACTTGGTTTATTGTGATGTTTGGGGTCCCACACCTTTGTTATCGTTTGAAGGTCATAGATATTTTATGTTGTGTGTTGATCATCATTCTCGTTACATGTAGATATATCATTTAGCTCAAAAATCCGATGTGTATTCCACTTTTAAATTATTTATGCAAATAGCTTAAACGATCAAAGAAACCATATGATAATACTGTGTATGCTTTCATGGTTGAAAATCCGAATGGTTCTAATGTCCTACATTAGGACTTAGAGCAAATTCATGAAGATGATTTGGAAGCAATGGATCTGAAGTGGCAACTCTCTTTGCTAAGTGTGAGAGCAAAGAAGTACCATCAGAAGACAGGCAAGAAGATTTTCATTAATGGTAATGATATTGCTAGATATGATAAATCTAAGGTGGAGTGTTACAACTGTCATAAG
>BQNB010079353.1:0-30267 GCA_026074375.1 Tanacetum coccineum | reverse complement strand
ATATCTTGTGTTATTGATCTATGAAGTAACACGCCCCGGACCCTTATTCCGCTGCGACCCAATTTGGGGGTGTTACAATATGTCCAGTCTTAGTGTGATGGTTTATGTTTCAAAACTTATAAAGTTTAACATATTACTTTGATTTATTAATATATGGAAATATTGTATCAATGTTCGGGCCATCATAATTCAGAGGTCATGTAGTAAACGTTTGAGGAGCCAGGACACTTTAAATAGTAAAGGGATAAAGCCGTAGAATACCAATGAACTTTTCACAATTTATCGATTTGGTACGTGTACTGAAACAATTATCGATTTGGTACGTGTACTTTCATAAAGTGTTCTCATTTGCATATTTTGATGACGTGTCACGTTTTTAATGTGTCACGTGTCAGCCTATCACGTATGACACATCATCAAAATGTGCAAATGAGAACACTTTATGAAAGTACACGTACCAAATCGACAATTGTTTCAGTACACGTACCAAATCGATAAATTATGAAAAGTTCGTTGGTATTCTACGGCTTTATCCCTAAAGAAAAGACAAAGATGAAAGATAATGACGGTGATCCCTTTTTCTTTTAGATCTTCAAGTTCTTCTGCGTAGGATAATACTACATATTTGAGCATATATATAAAACATGAGATATTGACAAAAATTCATGAGAATAATTCTTTAAATATTAAGGACTTATCTTCACCATTCATCTAATAAAAAATAAATGACTGATATTAAAAGCATTTTATTATTTCGCTTATTTTTTCTAATTTAAATATTCCATGAACCGTTAACCGTTAGACAAACAAATTATACCGTCACGACCAGCATTTAATTATCTTTCTATAAACGGCCACTTTGATATACTTTCGACAAACTTTTTTTTTCGTTTTATCACGTTTTTTTCTTCATTGTTGAAATTTATATGAACAAATCACATGTGAAATATAATCAAAGTGCCCATCTATAGAAATATAATTAAATGTTCGTCATGATGATATATATTTTTTCGCTTAACGATTAACGGTTTAAGAAATAACAATATTTGAAAAAGAAGGATGAAAATGTGTTTTTTAAAATGTTGGGTTTAATCTTATCCATTTGATCAAATAAAGGTATTGTTTGTTTCATTAAGATGTTTTGGTAAGTGGTGGTTATAAAATATGAATTTGAATGGAATAATGTTATTTGTTATAATTGTCTGAATGATTTTAATTGTCGGTGTTTTAAGTATATATTGAAGATGAATAATTGAATAATTATAATCTTGAAATTCATAAAGACACGATTTCAGTTCACCCTTGTGAACAAACGTGTGACGTTCAATTCTTTGGTTTTACAAAAACTAGCTCGATCTTTTATGTAACAAACCAGGCAGCCCAACATTATTTATAGTCCAAATTATAATAGTAAAATTCATATAGCCATCTCAACCAACTAATTCATATTTTTTATATGTGTAAGTTTGGCCCAAACATCCAATCCTAACAAATACGCAGCCAGTAAGCTACCATACTTCTGTTTCTCACCCTAAAAATACATTCAATTTCTCATTCTTAAATGATAAACAAATAGGAATTGATTGACACAATCATAGATATGATTGGGACACTCAATGTACAAACAATTTAAGCAGTGAATATTTACAGTACAACTGTTTGATGCACATTTTGGAGTGTCTCAATCAAATATGGGAGTGTGCAAATCATCTCCCTAAATAAATCCGAGCCACAAACGAGTACTAATTATCCAGTAAGAGGTTATGGCTCTTAATGCGTCTGACTCGCACACAAAAAACAAACAGCGCCATGTCTGATCGCGTTTGATTAGGTTAGATGTCAGATCGCAATCAGATGTTTTTTTCCGAAAACAAACACAGCCAAAGTTTGGTATCCAAATTTATATGTTTACAACCGAAAAAATAAACAAATGTAACATCAAGAGCATATCGAAACTAGGGGTGTCAAACAGGTTGTCGGGTCGGGTCTATCGGGTTTTGAAAAAAATAAAAACTAACCTGCAACCTGACCCGATAAGGTATCGGGTTGCGGGTTATCGGGTTTGGTTTATCGGGTTATCGGGTTACATGCTAATCTCATCTTACAATTTTTTTATATGCTAAAATAACACTCAAAATTTAATTAACTTAAATGTTAACCAATATAGCATTACAATAGATGAAGAAAGAAAGCAAGACACATTGATGCAAAATTGCTACTGATGCCAAAAAAAAAGAAGTAAAAGACGAGAAGAATCAGTTACTGATGCAAAATTGCAAAGCATCATAACAAACTTTGAAAAAACACTTCACCATATTTTTTGGCATGCTTAATAAGCTAGACAAAGGAGATTTAGTTCAAAAATTATAAAAATTTAATACGTCATTATAGCTTATCGGGTTTATCGGGTCAACCCGATAACCCAATAGCGAACTAATTAAGACCCTAACCCGACCCTATTCAGCTATCGGGTTTATCGGGTCAAGCTAAGTTGGACCCGATTTAACCCGACCCTATAAAACCTTATCGGGTTCGGGTTCGGGTTCGGGTTCGGGTTCAGGTTCTGGTCGGGTCGGGTTGACCCATTTGACACCCCTAATCGAAATCACCTAAAAAATCCCCTAGACTTTCCCATGGAAAAATGAACCACCCACCGACAGCATATCTATCTGTCACTAGTAGCCTTCATCGTCATCCCTTCTAGCTTAACACCTACTACTAATAAATACTGTATGTAAGTTGAAAACTTTACATCTTGTTTTTTCTTTGGGATTAAGCTTTAATTTATGCTTTGCTATATATTATTGGGTTTTTAGATAGATAGGTTACTCGACTTTGCGATTTTGTTCACTTAAGTTTCCAAACTTTTTTTTGAGTAAATTACATAAATCGTTCTTAAAGTTTGGCCAAATTGCATGTTTCGTCCCAAACGTTACGAAAGTGCAAGGATCGTCCATGTGGGAAACCTTTGGTGCAAGTATCGTCCCTGCAGGGACGATACTTGCACCAAATGTTTGCCCAAAGGTTTCCCCACAGGGACGATACTTGCACCAAAGGTTTCCCACATGGACGATCCTTGCACTTTCGTAACGTTTGGGACGAAACATGCAATTTGACCAAACTTTAAGGACTATTTATGCAATTTACTCCTTTTTTTTTTGTGCAAACGGGGGTATTGAAGTATGCGGGTTTAATATTTAGGTTATTGAAGACAAGAACCGTGTTCATAACCATTACCCCACATATGGGTAACCAGGACTTAATTGATTTTCCCTATCCATCATCTTCCCATTATCACGGTATTAGATGGCCTAGGAGCAAAGGTAGAAGTCTCGACAGTTTCTGTTTCAACTTTTTTTAAGACGGTTATTGTAAGAGTACTACCTAACCAAACCACCTTAAATGCTTTCGTAGCCACTTACATATTACTACGTATTGTTTTTGTCAGGATGAATAAGTAAAAGAACATCTTTACGTACTCTCTTGTTCCAAATTAGTGTTTCTCGGAATGCTAAGTGCAAGATCTATTTGGAGGTAATTATAGGCCGTAAGAAAACTTCTATAATCTTGATTAGATTAGCAGCAAAACATTTGCCCTCAACCCTGGCTTATTGTTTGGTAACAATGTCAGGGTTGAGGGCCGGGCTGCTAATCAAATCAAGTGTATAGAAGTTTTCTTGCAGCTTAAAATTACTTAAAAAAAGAGCCAGATTTGTATTTTGCCCTTGCCATTGAAGCACTACTTTTAAACAAAGCACGTAAAGGTGTTTCTTTACTTGTTCATCATGACAAAAACAATCATCTGTATGTTGCTATGGAAGCATTTAAGGTGGTTTGGTTGAGTACTAGCGTTTTGATATCTTCAACAGAAGAATACAATAAACGTTTTAAAAAAACTAAAATTTCTGAATTTGCCGAGACTTCTACCTCTGCTGTTAGGCCATCTACTACCGTGATAATTGGAAGATGATGGAATGGAATAAATTGAACTACATAAGGTCCTCTGACCTAGTAATAAGGAAGATGATGGAATGGAATAAGATTGATCTAAAAGATGTGCAGTTGAAATTTCTTGATAATGGGAAGTCTGTAACAAGTTCTTGGAAAAGTGTTCTTGACACACTCACTGTTTACCTTGAGTGCAAACTAAATTGGTTTCCTCATTTTGGTTCGATTTTCTTGTTTAATATTTAAGTTTTGCAACTTTCTATCAAGGTTATTTTGTTTTCTGCACGTTCTTGTAATAATTTTTGATGCTTTTGATCTGCAACATCATTGGGTTGCATGCATGACATCATTAACATTGGAAAATAAATTTATCAACTCTTTTTTCTAATAAAGTATGTATGTCCTGAATATCTCATGTTTGATGCTGGCACATTTAGTCAATGTAAGTTTCTTAGTTACTTTCTCGTATTAGGCATCTTTTTACCGACGTATGTTGAGGTTTTTATTTGGAACGAACTACTGCGCAGTTGATTTGTGACCATGAAAAGAGGAGCCAGCTGCTGTTAGTTATTGGGTCCAAACGCTCGCCTGAAAATATGTATGACTTGGGAAACATATTCCTTCGTGTTGTAGCCATGAAAGCTTATGTTTGTATAACTTGCATTCTATGTATTGTGTACTTGTGTGGTAGTGCCTGTGCAACTAGTAATGATAACGAACATAAGTTATCTTTGTTTCCGTGTGTTTATTAGGGCCTCAAAGCGAACCAACCCCCATCGATCCCAGTTCCACGTGATTGTGAGCTGGAGAACTTTATATAGATTGTGTCTCCAGTCAGAAACAAGAGTTGTAGAACCCATGTTAGCGGTGATAAGCTGTATGGTCAACGGAAGTTTGATGAATGCAAATACAATAAAATGGGAGGTCGGGGATGTTAGACAATGGGTCAAAATAAGGTCAAGTTGACTTTATTTCAATGAATTATTATTGTAATATGTTGGTACTAAACTGTATCAGTTTAGAGATACAGTTTGAAAGTTTATATTGTATTATACTTCTTACAAAGTCGACATTTTGCAACTCATATGTTACTAAACTGTATCACCTTAGAGTAATAAACTACTCTGTATTTTGTTAGTTCATGTCTCATAAGATTAGTTGTTATGGATGACAGGATCGAAGATATATGTTATCACAGACCATCTATGTTGTGCACTCCATTTTTTATCATGTGCTACAACATCCTTTCAGATTTTCATAATTCGCCTACTATCCTTAATGGTAGTAGTTATCCTAGCATAACAATTAGTACAATATTAGACATATAACTTTCATGAATAAATTATCTTAGGATTTGCGTTGTTAAAGTTGACTGTATTTTTGCTTATATATGAAAAACATGAATTTGCATTTAGGTATTTTTCTTAAGAGTCACAGAATAAGGTATGTTTGGTGCAAAGGGCTGGTGTTGGGCTGAGGCTGCAGATGAGGGTGAGGCTAGGGTTGTATTGAAGTTTATATTTTAATAAAGTTGTTTGACAAATTAGTTAAAACTGAAGCTTTTTAATGTAAAATATATAAAAATATATCAAATTAAATTCACATATTTTTCTAGTTTTCGTGTGATAATCAATTATATTTTAAAATGTAACTAATTTGACTAGCTATAAGTCATTTTGTATGAGCTTGGGCTTGCGGAGGCTTATGGCTTATAAAAATATGCATAAGCCCTAATGACAAACAAGACTAATTTTATAAGCCGACTAAAGCCCCTATAAACCCTAAGGCCGTTGCCAAACATAGCCATATATCTTTGTATCTTAAAAAACATGAGCTATGAGTACTAATTAAGCAAGCAATTTAAGGCCCAAAAGTCCAAAACTTTATTTTCTAAACTAAAAATCATAATGGAGTTTATGGACTCAATTTTTTCTCGGTATAGAATATATTAGACGGACGAGGTTTTCTCTATTCAGGTTACCTTAGTATTGTGAGTTTTTGACTCACATATATGCGGTTTAACGGAAATATTTGTCGCGTGGTCATTTCCAACATTTCATTCGTCACCCTCAAATGTGTACCTGGATTTGAACACTTGTCCTCTTGTGAAGTAGTCAACCGCCTTACCGTCAGGCCATTTGGTTGCTACATATAATTTAGGTACCTGTATGTTATTTTTTGTTACCACTAAGGTTATGTGTGACAAAACTAGTTGTATGTTGTATGCTGTAAACTGCAAAGCTGTTAATATGAACTACAAGTTGTATTTCATTCAATAAAAGTGTTTGGTAAATTAGCTGTTGACTGTAATTATAAGATGTAAAATGACTTAAAAGGACATATTTAAATAAATTATATTATGGTTGGAGGGTGTTAGTTTATGGACGTAAAAATAATAGTTGTGTGTTAGGATCGAACTCAAGATCAACGGGAATTCGCACTCAACAACAAGTTAACGATAATAAATATATTATTTATTGATTTTTACCACGTAAATAGTTAACGTTCGTTAAGTGTTTAATGGTAACGGCTAAACAGACTAAACAAGAAGGACTAAAAGAGAAATGGAGATCATGGAATTATTAGATTTTTTTGAAATAGGAATAGCATCAATGTTAAGGCTGTAATCCTAATAAGAACTCAAACACTAATAATTTACCCTATTAAAAACCAAAGGGTTTTCAAGTGGTATAATATACTTGTAAAAAAGCCAAAAATCACTTCTCTTATTGTCTTCAATATATATATTTCGCTAGAATAGTATTAAACAACTAACCCGAATTACTTTCTTCTTGTTACCGTTTACGAGATTAACGATCTAGTTCTTGTTAACTTGGTATTAGTCGTGTGTACAAAAAAGACGGTGATTCCAATCTTCCTTAAGATTGTTCTTTGAGTTATTGATTCTTTGTTCTTTCTAAATCAAAAGAAATGTCACCGCTAATCTGGTTAATTATTTTTGCCATGTTAATTGATCTAATTGCTTCCGCTATATTTATACTTTGATGTTATAATTATAAATTGTTATGAATGTATAATTCCATCAGTGGCATCTCGAGCCAAATTTTTAACATGTTAATAATTACCAAATTATAATGATTTATGGTTTATATTTAATTTTTTTGGATCGGAAATTTTTTTTGAACCGAATTTTTTTTAATACTCGAAGTTTTGTAATGTTCGATTGAAAGAAAAAAAAAAAAAAAAAAATTGTGGTTCGAAAATAAATTTTGTAAATGTTCGAAGAAAATTTTTTGTGTGAACCAAAAATAATTTTTTGCTCAAAGTTTTATTAGGTTCGGTTATACAAAATTTTTTTTGGTTCGAACATAAATTTTGTTTTGATCGAAAATTTTAAATATTAACCTAATAATCATAATTTTATACATGGTTAAATTGTCATGCATGTATATGGGTTACGATCTTGGTCTTGTTAATTAATTGTTAAGTAACATGTAATTAAATTGTATGGATCCATGGAAAACATTCCTGTTATATTCCAGGATCATAAGAATCTTAATTTGTTTACATGAATTGTATAACCATTTTAATTTAGTAGTATAAATCTAAAATTCGGGAAACTTATATATAATGATTGTGATTATATGATAAGTAAAGACCTAGATTTGTTTTAATTAGGGTTCATCATATAAATGGAATGCATGTGGCTATATGATTTATATAAATGCATATAAATGTTATTATGTGTTTATAATTTAGTCTATTATTTTAATACTTGTTTTGTTTATTTAAATTATGTTGAATTGTTGTAAACAAAAGGGTAATTTTCAATGAAAAATAATATGGACTAAATCCTATAAAAATTAAGAATTGTTTTGAAGATCAAATAGTTGATTGGTAATTTTTTGCACTGAATGGTATGAAAAGGCTCATCCAAAATGACAAACTGTGTGGGAAGTTTTACGCGTCGCTGGTCAAACCCGACTAAAGAAGGAGGTTATGCTTCAGCGCTGACCAAATTCTCGGCTTGCTTGTACGTCAAATTGGAGTTACCTACGACTGTTCATAAAGTACAAAAATTACCTTAAGGTTGATTTGTCTCAATTACACACCCGAAACACTAAGTTGAAAGACTTATGCAAAAGTACGGTGTGGGCGATAATTGGAGGCACTTCTTTAATTGGTTCATCCAATGCCATCAACCAAATATGTTTATTTGATCTTCACCTAAAAAGTTAATAAAAATGTTTTATTAAATGTATGCTATGGAGTTGTATGCATGCTTCTCCATACATAATTTTGATTCACATATCAAAAAATGAATACCCTTAAAACTTAAGTCTAATGCCATCTAATTAAAGGACACTTGAAATTATGATTAAGTCAAGTGAGACCTTGGACTATATCGTAATGGAAAGAAACCTATCATGATTGAGTGAGATCTCACATGAATGTGTTTACGTTCTTTAGATTAGAATGACTTAATTGAGTTACTTAGTGAGATCTAGAAACTCAAGGCATTAAGATGGGATGAAACATGTTTACAATGCAACTAGTTTGGCAATGTAAATCCCATAAATATCTAGAAATTGAAAAATGTTTGTCAATTAATTGTTCGACAAGTTACCATGTTGAATACATTCATCACTAGCAGATCAACTGATGTGATGGGTTTATGTCAATATGGGTTCTAGTTTTCAAGGAGATACTATGGTTATATGTATATCACCTGGGTATATTTTATTTTCTTGAAAAATGGTATTATCGAAAATACTAATGATTTTTTGAACTTTTTCTGTAGAAATGGCTCATTCCGACAATAACGCTTTAAGTTCTGCGTTCAAAACTTTCTTTGAACGAGAAACATTGACTGGCCCAAATTTCAATGAATGGCATCGTTCTCTAAGAATTGTCTTGAGAGTAGCTGATACTTATGATTATTTGTATAAGCCTTGTCCTGATCAACCCCCTGAGACTGCAACAGCTGAAGAAAAGGCAGCATGGAAAGCAGAATATAAAAAGCACTCTGATGTGGCTTGTATTATGCTTGGAAAAATGTCACCTGCTCTGCAAAGGCAGTTTGAAAATTATCCACCCCAAAACATGCTGGCTGAACTTCGAAAAATGTTTGAGAAACCTCCTGCTGTAGAGATCTACGATCTGGTAGATACTCTACATAGTTGCAAACAGGCCCCTGGTAAATCTGTAAGTGAACATGTATTGGAAATGAAAGGGCTCATGGACCAATTACATACACTTGGGAAACCATACGACAATGATATGGCAGTTAACTTAATCAACAGGTCCCTTAACAAGGATTTCGGTGATTTTGTAAGAAACTTCAATATGCATTGCGTGGGGAAGACAGTGAGTGATTTACACGCATTGCTCATTGACTATGAAAAGGGTTTGAAGGACAAGGTCACCCCTACTCCTCAAGTATTCTCAATACAAAAGGGTAGGGATAACAAGTCAAAACCGCAAGGAAACAAGCAGAAAAAAGGGAAGGGTAAGGCTGATAAGAACAAGCAAGTTGTGCCTTCTCAACCAAAGCCTAATCCCAAGAAGAGAAAGGAAAATCCTAATAAGGATCAAGCTTGTCACCACTGCCACATGACTGGGCATTGGAAGAGGAACTGCCCTCTTTATCTCGAAGAGTTGCGAGCAAATAAGAAGAAGTCTGAGCATAGTGCTGCAGGTTCAGGTAATTTATTTGCAATTGAATTATTCAATCTAACTCACAAATTAAATTCTTGGGTATATGATACGGGATGCGGTATTCATGTTTGTAATACGCTGCAGGGATTTAATGCTGAAAGGAAACTAGCTTATGGGGATCAATATCTGCATATGGGCAATGGAGCACAAGCAGTTGTTGAAGCCATAGGAACGTTTGATTTAGTTTTACCTTCTGGTTTAGTACTGAAATTAAACAATTGTTACTTTGCACCTTCTATTGTTAGAGGTGTTGTTTCCTTTTCATGTTTGTTGGATCTTGGTTTTAAACATACTGTTGCTAGTAATGGAATTTCTGTTTCTTTAAATGGTGTATTCTATTTTAGTGCTATTTCTGTGAATGGTGTGTTTGAAATTGACATGAATAAAAATGTCACCAAGAATAATAATTCTGTCTTTAGCATCAATAAGAAGAGAAAGTTAGACTTGGATTCTTCTTATCTTTGGCACTGTAGACTTGCCCATATTGGCAAGACTCGCATGCAAAAGCTTCAACGTGAAGGTCTTTTGGAAAGTATCAATGAGGAATCATTTGATAAATGCGAATCTTGTATTTCTGGGAAGATGACAAAGAAACCTTTTAATAGCAATATTGAAAGAGCTACAGATCTACTTGGTCTAATTCATACTGATGTGTGTGGACCACTTAGACATGTGTCAAGGAAAGGTGCTAGCTACTTCTTAACCTTTACGGATGATTTCAGTCGTTATGGATATGTTTATTTGCTTAAACATAAACATGAGGTATTTGAAACATTTAAGGTTTTCAAAGCAGAAGTAGAACTGCAACTAGGAAAGAAGATTAAAGCTCTTCGATCCGATAGAGGTGGTGAATATTTAAGCCAAGAGTTTAAAGATTATCTAAGTGAGAACGGAATAGTTCAGAATCTTACTTCTCCATATACTCCACAACAAAATGGTGTATCTGAAAGGAGAAATCGTACACTACTAGATATGGTACGATCTATGTTTAATCTTACTACTCTACCGTTATCCTTTTGGGATTATGCCTTAGAATCTGCTGTGCGTATTCTTAATATGGTTCCCACTAAGAAGGTTGATAAGACACCATATGAAATATGGCATGGCAAAGTGCCGAATATGTCTTATTTAAAGGTCTGGGGTTGTGAGGCGTATGTGAAACGTGACTCAGCTGATAAACTCAAACAGAGATCTGTCAAGTGTATCTTTGTAGGATACCCTAAGGAAACTATGGGTTACTATTTTTACTTTCCACCTGAAAACAAAGTAATTGTTGCAAGGTATGGAGATTTTCTTGAAAGAGATCTCATATCTCAAGAATTCAGTGGGAGAGATTGTGATCTGGAAGATGATCATATAGATACATTACCTTCTGAAAACACTAGCGAGATTCCAGTAGAGCCTGAAAGTCTGGGTCCTCCACCGGAATTAATTCCTGTCCGTAGGTCCGAAAGGCCTAAAAATGCACCCAACCGTCTCTGTCTAAACATGGAGGTTGAGGATGATGAAGTAGGGGATCTTGGAGAACCTGCTAATTATCGAGCTGCTATGATTGACCCTGATAAGGTTTTATGGCAAGGTGCAATGGATGAGGAAATGAAATCCATGAAAGTCAATAAAGTCTGGATTGTAGTAGACCGCCCTCCTAATGCCAAGGTAGTTAGGAGTAAGTGGCTATACAAGAAGAAGACTGACATGGATGGTAAAGTACACACCTATAAAGCTCGTCTGGTGGCTAAAGGCTGCACTCAAACCTATGGGATTGACTACGAGGAGACCTTTTCTCCAGTAGCAGACATTAGAGCTATTAGGATTCTCATAGCCATAGCTGCATACTATGATTATGAGATTTGGCAAATGGATGTTAAAACTGCCTTCTTGAATGGTCGCTTAGATGAGGACATCTATATGGAGCAACCTGAAGGGTATGTTGATCCAAATTATCCAAACGGTGTATGCAAACTTCAAAGGGGGGCCATTTATGGTTTGAAGCAAGCATCACGTCAATGGAATAAACGATTTGATGAGGAAATCAAAAAGTTTGGATTTATTCAAAATCGTGATGAGCCATGTGTATATCGCAAAGCTAGCGGGAGTGATGTAGTATTCTTAATCCTATATGTCCATGACATTTTAATCATGGGAAACAACATTCCAAGGCTGAAGGAAGTTAAGGACTATCTTGGAAAATGTTTTTCTGTGAAGGATTTAGGAGAAGCTGCATACATTCTGGGAATTAAGATATATAGAGATAGATCTCTGCGGTTGATTGGACTTAACCAAAGTGCTTACATCGATAAGATATTGAAGAAATTCAATATGCAAAACTCTAAGAAAGGTTTTATACCGATGGAAGTCAAACATGATTTGAGTAATGAAATGTGTGCTTCATCAGATGAGGAAAAAGCTTACATGAAAAGGGTACCTTATGCTTCGGCTGTAGGATCTATCATGTATGCTGTAAGGTGCACAAGGCCAGATGTGGCGTTTGCTCAAAACTTGGTCAGTCGGTATCAACAGAATCCGGGGAAGCTCCACTGGGTTGCTGTTAAACATATTCTAAAGTATCTGAGGAATACGAAAGATATGTTTTTAGTATATGGCGGAAATCCAGATACAGAACTTGATGTTACAGGTTTCTGTGATGCGTCCTGGCAATGCGATAAAGATGATACAAAGTCTCAGACGGGTTATGTCTTTGTTGTCAATGGAGGAGCAGTAGACTGGAAGAGCAAAAAGCAGACAACCATTGCAATGCATGCAACGCAATCTGAGTACATGGCTGCGTCAGAAGCTGCAATGGAAGCAGTTTGGATTAGGAAGTTTGTTGAAGATCTTGGAGTGATGCCTTCAATAAGTAAACCTATTAATATGTATTGTGACAATTCTGCTGCAATCATATTCGCCAATGAACCTGGAGTCATGAAAGGCGCCAGACATTTTCTGCGGAGATATCACTATGTTCGAGAACAAGTCGAGAGTGGTGAAATCAAGTTAATAAAAGTTCACACAGATAAAAACCTAGCTGATGCTTTTACTAAAGCTTTACCTAGAGGAAAAGTTAGTGAACATGCCAATGGAATTGGACTTCGATTAGCTAGTAGTTTCATGCATATCTGTGATTAGTATTTGGATAAAGGATGTGTAAACATTATTATTTGATAAAATAAAATGATGGTTGTGTTTATTTTGTTATTTAATTTTGTATCCTATTTTACATGTTTTAGATCCATGAATATTAAATTATTCTAAATGTCCGTTGTCGTTTAATAATATGGGAATATTATTAAATCAAGACAAATTTAAATGTTGGTCGGGTATACTTGAAAGTATATTGATGTGATTACATACCAAATTTAAATGATATTCGATGAATTGAATATAGGACTTATCCCAACTATGTGATTGTACTTTATGGATCTTGTCATTAAGTAAATCATAAATAGTTATCCTCAGACTTGAGATACCAGGAAACTGTCATGGATCTAGTGCATTTCTGTAAAGCAATTTAACGCTATACGTAACTGGTAGCTATACGAATTGTTTTCAGAAGTGTTGCAAAATTCATAAGTTTTGCTTGTAGTCAATAAAGAATTTGTTTCCTTCAAATTCGTTTTGAAGTTTAATACAGCTGGGCCCCTCGTGGGATTGGTAAGATGTATGTGTGGCCACACCCAAGATTTTCTGGAATACGTTCAGAAGATTTGGTAATCTTGCTCAATCGGATAAACGAGAAACAGAATCAGTTAATTAAGGAATGACTTGAGATCCATATCCTTATTAACATTGTATTAGAAAACAAAAGGATAATAATAATGATGAATCATTAAAAGGTTTTTCCAGGAGACCTTACTTGAGATCGTACTAGAGGCATCGGCGTGTAACTAGACGCTAACCGATGTGATCACACTATTAAATTTTGTCCAAGTGGGAGCTGTTAGTTTATGGACGTAAAAATAATAGTTGTGTGTTAGGATCGAACTCAAGATCACGGGATTGCACTCACTACAAGTTAACGATTAATAAATATTTATTTATTGATTTTACACGTAAATAGTTAACGATCGTTAAGTGTTTAATGGTAACGGCTAACGACTAAACAAGAAGGACTAAAAGAGAAATTGGAGATCAATGGAATTATAGAGTTTGTGTTGAAATAGGATTAGCTTCAATGTTAAGGCTTATCCTAATAGAACTCAAACACTAATATTTACCCTATAAATACCAAAGGGTTTTTCAAGGGTAAATACACTTGTAAAAGCCAAAAATCACTTCTCTTTTGTCTTCAATATATTCGGCTGAATAGTATTAACATACTAACCCGAATTAATTTCTTGTTTACCGGTTTACGTGATTAACGAGCTAGTTCTTGGTTAACTTGGTAATAGCGTGTGTACAAGACGGTGATTCAATCTTTCTTTAGATTGTTCTTGGAGTTTATTGATTCTTGTTCTTGCTAGAATCAAAAGGTATGTAACCCTAATCTTGGTTAATTATTTTGCATGTTAATTGATCCTAATTGCTTCCGCTATATTTATACTTTGATGTTATAATTATAAATTGTTATGAATGTATAATTCCATCATTGACATGAGTAAGGAGGGTAAGGAGTATGTAGTGTTTGATGAAGAACTTGTGAAAGTAGGAAGTGCTAAGTGGCAATTAAATGTAGTAGGACAGTGTGTTGGATTTAGAATGTCTGGTGCTGAGCTGAGGTATCATTTGAGAAGAATGTGAGGTAGATTTAGACTCGAAGATGTTATTGTGAACAATAAGAGACAATGCTTTTTTAAGTTTTCCAATGAAGAGGGTATGAACAAGGTTATTGAACATGGTCCTTGGTTGGTAAAGAATAAACCTCTTGTGGTGCAAAAGTAGGATCCTGATGTTGAAATTAGTGATATTGAACCTACTCAACTGCCTGTTTGGGTCAAGCTGTTCAATGTACCTCTTTAGGTCGTGTGTGTTAAAGGAATAAGTGCAATTGCTAGTAGCATAGGTAAACCTCTGATTATGGACTCAATGGCTGCTAATATGTGTAAACAAGGATTTGGCAGAATTGACTATGCTAGAGTGTTGGTGGAAATAGATGCTAGTAAGGGATTTAGAGATGTGATTGAGCTAATGTATAAAGATAAACTGAATAATTTCTTTGTTGAATTATCTAATTTGGAGACTCTCTGCAGACTGTTCGCTCACTACGTGACGCAAAATATGACGTCGCCATACTTTTGTTGTCGAGTTAGTTTATACTCACACATACATTTTGTTACTCACTATCAATCTTTTCAGCAACCCATGCCGACTCTTACTTAAACGCGATTATACAAATTCATTTGTCATTAAAACTAAAAAATTATTTAAGCTTTATTACTTAATTCTCTTTGTTCACATGATATGTAAATTCACATTTATAAAAATGATTTTAATTAACTATAAATGATTTTAGAATGATTTAATATAAATTAATTAAAAATGATAATTAAATATAAATGATTTAAAAAATATATTACTTATGGTATGTTAAACTTGATTATAGATGGATTAGGGGTGGTTGTATTGTTTGGTTTTATGTGTAGAACGGTAAAGATCTGAAGAGACAATTGAGATCAAGAAGCTCATGTAATACTTAAACAAACCACCTTTGAGATATATGTGTCAATGTGTGTAACGAAGTTGCCCAAGGGTATAAACTTACTTGGTGAAGTGGGGATGTCCTATATTTATAGTGAGACATGTTAGGTTTAGAGATAAGCCTTTGACAGATGATTAACGGTTGTGGCGAAGCCACGCGTTGATCATCTGATGAGCAAACAAGGAGGACATGTGGTGATGTCTCATTGGCTCATACGAGATAATGCTTGTCATGTATCCCACTGTCACATACTAGATTGTATATCTTAATCGTCATGTGTCGCACTCCTTGGTTCTCGAGATGTCTTTCAATATCTAATGTTGCCTCCATTATCTTTATATCTTTGCAGCTAAGAACTTGCTATTTGAGAACTCTTCCTTTTCAAGACTTGGTGCAGATCTAGAAGGTACCAGAGAGGAACTTGGAGGTATTGAAGGTCCCACAAAAAAACTTGGAAGTGTTGAAGGCTCAATAGAAGAACTTAAACGGAGCATGATGTAACACCCCCAAATAGGGTCGTAGCGGAATATGGGTCTGAGAGTGTTACATCATAGATCAATAGCACAGATATGGAGAACGAACTCTTACATGAGTCGTTTAATAATGATCTACACTGGATTAAATAACTTGTATGTTACAAAAGCCCGAAGCTTAAAATTGTTCATCTATGAAAGTGTAAGATTTTAAACCACCCATACTACCTCCGTCCCATATTAAGTGTCGAGGTTGACTTTTTTGAGTCTTTGTTGTACAACTTTGACTCTAAATATTTTTTTGTGTTATATAATACTTGATGAAAATTATACCAATGAAAAATACATTTAAAACTCAATCCATTTATATATTTTGCATCAAGTATTATATAACACAAAAAGAATTAGTTAAGGTCAAAGTTGTAGAACAAAGACTCAAAAAAGTCAACCTGGACACTTAATATGAGACGGAAGGAGTAATAGATATTCTCAAAATGTAATGGACCCAAATCTTTATAACAATGACTCTAAAATGGTGACCACCAATGTATCCTTGTTTCTCGTACCTTATTGACCTGAGAAAAACATGCTTTAAAACGTCAATATAAAGTTGGTGAATTCACAAGTTTAAATATGTATAAAGTAGGACCGCAAGATTTTCAAATGTATGATAAGCAATGAATACAATATCACAAAAGTAATTACGAAATGCACTAAGCTCATGACACTGAAGCTACAACATATATGTATGCAAATTAATGCAAATAATGTGCCCATGTAGATGTTCAACCCGCAACATCCAAATTGTTCCGACATGGTATACATTCGTCGTTTCGGTACCTCTGAAACTAGTGAGCGCTACTCACCCGAACGGGGATGTCAATCCCAAATAGATCTATTCATAACATTCGCGCTTACAATCTAGTAATTAATAGTTCATGATTCATGGGCATAGTGGGTTATAGCTACTTAGGCAAACTCGTAATTTGTATAAAAATTACTTGCGGTCCATCATAACAATGATGTGTTTCTCACTCCAATGTTCTAAATAAAAAAAAAAACAATGTAATTGTATAAAATTGCCGAGGCTATGATACTCACATAGTGAAAAAGGGTATTTATAATATAAATCAAGTATGTAAATCGTCTCGGGAAATCCGAATGCAGCCTAATTAATTATAAGCCGTATGAGTATAATGTATTTTATATAAATAAAATAACACATGTTATATAGTTACACCACCACCTAATAGTTCTTTTTTAATTTCGTACTTTGTTAAATATAGGTATATGTATTTGTATCCGTAAAGAAAATATTATTTTTGTTCAACAATGTATTATTTGTTAAAAATATATGATTTAATATTTTTATTGATTATGTAATGATATTATATAATTAGTTTAATTGTTTTATAAAATAATGTATAAAAGTAAAAATAGTGCACACGGTTTTATAAAACTCATATCTTTATCGTTTTAACTTCGTTTTATACGTTTCTTATGTCCACGGTTTCGTATTAAGAAAGTCTATCAAAATATTATATTTATAATATTTTAACTACTGTTGAACAGTAACTTTTATAGGTTATGTAAATTTTTGACTCGCTCGTTCTCACACCTTTTTATGTACCAATAAATATCAACACACAATAAGGATCAGAATCCGCGAGACCAAAGAAACCGGAAGCAGTATAGAGTGTTCCCGGGTCGTTATGTCCCAACGAGGCTAGAGATGGAAAATCGAAAGACGATTGATGATTGATGTTTGAATATGACAAGGAATGATTGCGATTGAGCAATTAACTATTAGCAAATGTACTCCAAGATAAAAAGGAAAAGAAGCTGGCAACAAGCCATAATAGCTAGAATAGTGAAAACAGCTAAAAGTTTGAAAGTTAATACACTAATACGCTCAAATAGGCTTAGAAGACAGACAATAAGCTGAACTAACTCTAATAAGCAAAAATTCGAATGCATTTAAACTAAATTAAACAAGAGAAACCAGCAGTTACTAACAAACAGTATTAACTACCAGTACTAACTCGGAGTTAGTACTGCTAGCTTTAAGTTAGTACTGTTAGCTTAAGGTTAGTACTGCTAGCCTTAACAAAATACAATTAAACAAGAAATAAGCAAATAAGCTAAAACAGGTATTTACCTAACCCTAATAAACACTCAATAATAAGAATAAGCAACTAGAATAAACCAAAATGGCAAATAAGCTAAAAAGCTACAAACTGATACACTATTGAAAACACTTTAAAAAGGAAAATAAGCTTACTAAGCTAAACAAGTAAGGGAAATGGTTTTATCTTACTCTAAAAAGCTAAGGAATATTATATAAGCAGGGGGTGCAAATGTGGGCGATAAGCTAAATTGAACCACCAGTACTAACAGTACTAACTTGGAGTTAGTACTGCTAGTGTTGGGTTAGTACTGCTACCTTTGAAATCCAAGAAAATGAACTAGCAGTACTAACTTGGAGTTAGTACTGCTTGTTCAAAACAGCCCTTAAAATTTCCAAAAATCATTTTTATTTCAAACTGATTAAAAACAGATTATCAAATAACAAATTAAAACACTTATGAGCAGACTTTAATCAAGAATAAGCAATAAATAAGCACAATAAGCACTTCTGCAGTAAATAAGAAATGTAAGAAAAAGAGAGAGACTTACAAAACCCTTGCTCAAAACAGGGTCAAATAATGAATCTACAAGCTCTAGCTTGCATAAAACAAGCTAGTGAGAGTCCATAAGCCCATCCAGAACTGGCTTATCATCCATAAAGTAAGCTGTGGTGTATTTGAGAGTGATTTTTGCAATTTTCTCTTAACTATTTAACTTTTTAGTTTTACTTAATGAAAACAGCTTATAAATAAGCTGTATTGAGAGCTTTTTAAACACAAAACAACACAATTAAGAAACTTAGCACTTGGAATTGTAAATTGACTTAAAACCTTAAATTTGCATTAAAACTTGAAAGTGTTACAAAGCTGAAAGTAAAAAGCTGTAAATGACTTTTAAAAAACTAAAAATTAAGCTAAGATAATTTTAAAGATTAACTAGTTGATGCCTCAAAGGCTTACAAAAGCTCTATTTATAGCCGAAGTCTTCTTTTCTTCGACTTCCTTCTTCTGTGTTTCTTTGTAGAGACAAAAACCAAGTGTGCTTGTTGTGTGAGGTGATTCTCAAGCAAATCCCAGCCTTCAATTTCTTTTGTGCCTCTTTGGAGTCAATCTCAGCCATTGAAAATACTTGGGAATGGTGTGGGATTGCCAACATGGCACTTATACAGCTGGGGGGAAATAGTAGGGTGGTTGAAATGATTTTGGCTAGGGTGTCGAGTGGTTTTGCAGGGTAGAAGGTATGGGACGACATCCAAGTTGTAACTGGGTTTTGTTGGGGCGGGAAAGAAGGCTTTTGGGTAAGTAGGCAGTTTTGTCCCCTCAAGTTATATAACTTGAATGCAATCTTTGCCCGGTTTGCAATTTTGACCCTTGTCTTTTAATTCTTGTAATACAACTTGAGGTTTGGTAATTTTTAGTCCCTCAAGTTGTATTTTCTTCACTTGGTTGACCTTTGACTTTGTCCTTTCCATTCCGTGCTTGGTTTTGTTTGGTTTTGGCTTTCTTTTTGGTCCTGCTCTTGAATATCCGTTCCTGCACAATACAAATGCAAAACATACAAATACGATGTATTTTGGTACGTTTTTAGTCATTTAAGTCCGTTTTTAATGGAAAATGGTATGTGTAATTAAGCACATACCAAAATCCCCCATACTAAGGTATTGCCGTGTCCTCACGCAATGTTATGAAGTAAACACTCAAGAAAATAGAATCTCGAATCCCCCTACGATAATTACCTCGAAAAGTAGCAAAGTGTTCGCCAAGGGGAACTAAAGAATCAATAGCTTCGACAAGCCCTGTTTTCACCATTTTTTTATGTACACTAACTATCCCTAATATTTTTGGATTTTCCTTTTTCTTTTCTTGACTGCTTGTTTGACTTCCTTTGTTTTATAAACACTGGGATCATAAAATGAGAAGCGTCCATAGAATAATCTACGGATGTCCTGACGGATGAATTCATCGTCCCCGATTTTTCACTAGTTCCAAACCAATCAATTTAAACAAATATTTGTCAATATAAGTCTAAATGTTAAGACCTTATTACCTTATGACTTGCGAACTTTTAACTCCCAACATGGATATATGATTTACATGTGTGTACTCATTTTGACTCAGCCATAGATCAACTTATTTTCATAGTCGTAATTCGAGATGAATCACGACTCAAAGCAACAACTTATTAGGACCTTGTAACTTGATTTTTAAAGAACGAAAAGTTTACTGTAGAACTTTTTGCAACATTTTTATCATCATAATCATAAGTTCTTAAAGCTAGGAATGCGTTGCTTAGTTTGAACACCTACCTAGGCCTCGCTCCCTGGTAGGATATCACAACCAACGACCGGTGTTCTTAGTTTGAAAACCTACCCCGTTGCTAGCGTAGTGGGAAATCACATCAACACCTTCTTCCTAATATGGCTAAGGATAGGTGTCTTAGTTTGAACCCTCACCTAGACCTTTCTTCTAAGTGAGATATCACAACACACCAAATCCCTAGAAGTAAAGATGTCTTAGTTTGAACCCCCACCTCGTGGTTAGCGAAGTGGGATATCACGACACATCTTTTACTTGCTCCATATACTCAAATGTATGCTTCATTGGCATAATTTTAACATTCATGCATTTTTGCATTCATATTTCGTTCATGCTTCTTTGGCATTTTTCAAATTACTAAGAACAGAGAAAACTCGTTTTAACGAATCAAGTTACAAATTTGAAGCTTTTTCTAAAAACATCGATTGACTTAGTCGAATTGAAATGAGCACGTATGATTAGGCGGATTAAAGGCTAATGGGAGAAAAAGCCACAAGTTACTCATATAAGCTTTAGAAGAATCTTGCTTAGCACATAAACTTATATTTAACTTTATCACTTCTTGTTCTTCACCTTGTGAAAGCTTAGCCTACAATTGAGGAACTAGCTAGGGCTCAACACGCCCGATCGAGTCAAAAATTATTCTGCTTATGCCCATACTGTACGTAACTGAAAAAGAAGACGACTACAATCTCTCTCCCCCGGACCGAGAGTGAGAGGAGAAGAGACGGAGGTGTTGTGCGGTATGGAGATTAGAACAAGTGGGATGGCGAATTACCGATGTGATAGGATACAACTAATGTTTTCAAGAATTAGCATTGCTATGTGTTAGAATGTTTCCTAAAGAATCTGACAAGATTGAAAGATATGTCGGTGGTTTGCCCGACATGATCCACAGAAGTGTAGTAGCATCAAAGCCTAAGACAATGCAAGAGGCAACTAAAATAGCAACCAAACTGATGGATAAGAGAATCCGCACTTTTGCTGATCTTCAGACAAAGAATAAGAGAAAGCAAGATAATAACCAACAACAACAACCACAAAACAAGATGCAGAACACTAGCAGGCACATACTCGCAGGACTTTAAGAAGAAGCTATACGGGGGATCTAAACCCCTATGTCCTAAGTGCAATTATCACTACGATGGTCCGTGTGCTCCCAGATGCCACAAGTACAATCGAGTTATCCATCTGGCCTGTGATTGCAGGAGTCCTGCTAATGCTAACACTGCTAATTACCAAAGGGGCACTGGGACATGTCAGAAGCCTACTTGTTATATACATGTGGTGCCATCGGGACATTTTTAAGAGGGAATGACCAAAACTGAAGAACAACAACAATCAGGCAACCCACTGGAAATTCAAATGCTTCCAGCAAAAAGTTATGTTGGTATTGCCATGCAGGACAAACCCAGACTACCCACGTCGTATCGGGTAGCATTCCTTCTAACAACCGCGAATGCTTCTACTTATTCGATACAGTGCCGATAGGAGTTTTTGTGTACTAACTGCTTTAGGGCCACCCAAAAGATATCACATCACACCAACTGCATTAGATCACTATTATACGATGAACTAGCCAACGGGAGAATAAATTGGGTTGAACGCATATCCATAGGGTTGTACATTAACATCCGGTGTAAACACCCCAATTTTGTACAATATAGCAGCGTAATAAACAACTAAAAACAGCGGAAGCTAATCTGGGGTATTCACTTCATGTGATACAACAAAAGATAATATAAGAAAACGACTCAAAAGAGACGTTGTTGGAAAAATTTAGGTTATCATTCAATATAATCAGATTTTTTACAAAATCAGGTCTAAAATCTAAAACATTTAAATTGAATGATAACAGTTCCAGCCATCTTCGAGTCCATGCCACTATCCGTACCGCAACTTGCTTAATTACCTGAGATAACATGCTAAGAAAGGGTCAGCACAAAGTTGAGTGAAATTCATAGGTTAGATATAAACAGTTAGAATACAAGTAATAGTAAAATAATTGTATAAACACAATAATATGAAAATGATATTGGTATGATCTTGGGTCATGTTATTATATACCCATTATTAGTAATATACGCAAATGAATCATAATACAAAGTATTAAATCCCGTTATATGCTGTTTGGTCTGATAGGTCCTTGATCTCATGTCATGCAACTCATATCATGCCAAATTTAATTTAACGACGTGAAGTCAATTTAACGACCTTGGTAGGAATTGTAATATTAACACATTAATTCCAAATCAATTTATCGACTGGAAGTCAAATTTTATTAACGACTTTAGGATAGATCACTTAGTCACCAAATGTAATGTTATGTCAAGGATAACATGTAATTGTCAAGAATCACATGTATTTCAATGAATTTATTAGCAGTTAACCATCCCCTCACGGTTTATGAAAAGATTGAAATGCGAGGCCATAAAGTCACAAGTCTTTGAAAAGTAATCAACATTGTTTATAAGAATAAACAGTATTTAAAAGAGTTTTGTAACATGCATTATCCCCCCCCTCGCGGATATAAAACATGTAAATAATTACGATGCAGGTTATAACTTCACTATGTCCTTCTTGAAAAGTACTCACATTGTTATAAAATAAATGAGTATATAAAAGATTTTTAACCAATCCATCGTTTAATCGAACCACTCCGGAAAGGAGGCCAAAAACGTCATAAACCATGGTGTCAAGTCACAGCATAATAAAGGCATAAAGATGTAAATGATAACATAGAACAAGAGTGAAAGCCGAATCAAACATCGGCTCCCATTATGAGATCAACATGAATACGTAAAAGAAGCTAAAGACGAAACATGTGTCCAGATAGTATGAGCACAACAAAATGTCTGCGATAAAAAGAAAAGAAGCCAACATACACTTCCTAATCAACACACTCTGTCATGCCCAATCTCCCTCTATATACCTGCTATAAGAAAATAAGAAAGAAATACGGCTGAGCATAACTCTCAGTTGAACGGATATAATAACAATGTAATAAAAAGAATGAATCCAGGATAATAATTAAAAGCAGCTAGAAGATCAGAGTGTTCATTGAGGAAAACTGGAGAACACGTCATCCGGAAAAAAGAAATAAACATGTAAAACATTGTAACACTTGAAGTCAAAGCTTCATGAGATAACAATGGATAGATAAAAACAAAATAATTAGGAATGACCCCCCGACTCATATAATCATACATGTCATAATAATAAATGTCTCGTGAATACATGCATATATTAAGAGGGCTGCCCTCAACATGTAATAGAGGGTCGACCTCTTAAAAATAATAGGTGGAGGGATCACTCCAATGTGAGGGATGTAAGCACACACCAACCAATCACCATGAACAGTGTAAATCACTTAAACTAGGATGCACCCATACACCCAGGAATAAAATGGCCAAGCATGAAAATATAATCTGTAACATGAAAAGGGACGCCGCGTGAAATCCTCATCTCAACGCGAAAGAAGTCGTGACACAGGTGCCTCATGTGTCACTACTGGACCAACTTTACTTACCTCCGTTTCCGACCCCCCCCGACAAACCCCCCCCACCCCTAACAACCTACTCCTGATACCATTTCCATGACTAGGTGCGTAAGTCCATGTAAAAACATAGGTTCATACGCGTATATAAAGCTCGGGCAATAGAATAAGTTGTATTTCAGAACAATCTTTGAAATCAAACATGTAAAGGATCAAGGCAAAAGACCATAAAATGGGGAAGCATAGCAGTTCTGGGGATGAAACAGAAACGAAAAATGTCCTTACTGAAAGGACTGAATATCCTTACAGTTATGTCCAGCAGTCTCTCAAAAGAAGGATAAAGAGAATGGAAGGCTACTCATGCTTAAGCATCCGTACATGTTAAGGCGCGCTACGTTATAAGTTACTTGTTCATGATTAAGGTTACTTTCCATTTTTGTAACTTTCTATTTTTAGTAACCTTCTATTTTTAGTAACTTTCTATAAGAGCCCGATTCCCTTGATTAGTACGTTCCATATTAACATATTCCATGATTAAAATGTTTTTCATGATTAGAATTCTTTTATATTGGTTACTTTCCCAAAATAGCACATCTAATCAATATTAAGTTTCCAAAAATAGACTTTCCTTAATTAACTTTCCATAATTGATAACTTCCTGATTTAATAAGTTCCCATAATTAACTTCCCAAAAATAGACTTCCTAAAAATAGCAGGTTTCTATATATAGTAAGTTTCCATAAATAGCATGTTTCTATAAATAGCAGGTTTCTATAAATAGTAAGTTTCCATAAATAGCATGTTTCTATAAATAGCAGGTTTCTATAAATAGTAAGTTTCCATAAATAGCATGTTTCTATAAATAGCAGGTTTCTATAAATAGTAAGTTTCCATAAATAGCATGTTTCTATAAATAGCAGGTTTCTATAAATGGTAAGGTTTACATAAATAATATCAAAATGACATTTTCTACCCCCCAACTTATTTTTCTCAGATCATAACAATTATAATAACATGCTTAAATCAGACCCCAAGGTTTCAGAAATTACAAAACAAGTCCTTATACCTTTTATACCATAATCGGCTAACATTTAAATCCACAAAACCCTAATCAAATTTTCCCCAATCACAAACACAATTATTTACCAATCATTGGCATTAATTACACCTGGACAAAATAACAAAACCCTAACCCTAATTCATTTTAACCATTTCTTTCCCTTTTTCCCTTATTTTCGAATTCGGTAAATACAAAGAAATCTCCAAAAATCATTCGAATCATTAGAATTTAAGATTCCAAACAATTTTTCTCTCTGAGTTATCTGAATATGAACAACCCCAGAAAAAATAAAATAAATTTAATACCAATATTTTTAAAATGCCGATTTAATTTCATTCGTAAAATTAGGGTTTTGAATAAGATTTGATTTATATAAATCAAAAATAAAATGAATGAACATTTTTCTTATGCATAGATCGAATATATATATTAAAAGTGAGTTTGTAAAAATACCTATGGATGATCCTTAGGGATTTAATGAATTTAATGAACCCGGTTGTGATTTCGAGAAACCCAAAGCTAATACCAAAAATCGATATCAAGCACTCCCCAAGCTTCCCACAATTTTTTGCTCACACACCTTAAACCTCAATTAATCTTAGAAAACGCCAAGCCTGGAAAAAATTCCTTTGTGCCGCCACTTAATTTATTTAGGGTTCGGTTTGTTTGTTTTTAAAGAATTTACAAATGAAAATTTTAATTTGATATTATCAGATTTTAAAACTTGCCTAATTTATTTCATAATTATCCTAATTTATTTTTTATTAATTTGTAATTTATAAATAATTAAACTCATATATTTCGGCAATAAATAAATATACATAATATTAATTATTTTTCTTACATAATATAAAGTATTTTGTTCTTACATAAATTTTCATAATTGCCATATATTGTATTTTCATAATTTCTAATATTTAAATAAATTTTATTTAAGCTTTTATGAATTTTCTTGCATTAGGGGCATTTTGGTCATTTTACTCTTATTGAGATTTTTAGGTTTTACAGCATGTATCCCCCTCGTGGGTTTATAAAGCATGTAAATAAGTAAAAGCGAGGCTATGAATCTCACCTGATAGGTAGATGTAATATATATTCCAAAATGAAAGCTGACGACCTTATCACAATCTTAACGGGGGTAGTTGATATAGCAAAATGATAATAAACAGCCACGTCACGCAACCTGAGAAAATATGTTGAGTCTTAGGAAGATTGTACTCTAGAACTTTAGTTTTAAGAGTTATGAGTTTGATTGAAGAGTTTGAATTATGTATCACCGTCGTGCATATCATAATTCCAGACACACGTGAGCATTCAGTAAAACGTTTGAGGAGCTAGGGCACTTTAAATCGTAAACCAAACAACTCAGTCAGAACGTAATACCAAGATGAAACTCCTTAATATGAAGCTCCCTGGTATTGTGATACGATATAATCGGTTTTAAGCGTTTTAATCAATATCTGGAAATGTTAAGCACGAGAAGCGTTAATTTAAAGCTAGGTCTGGTAAGTTTTAATATAATTTTAACCACTTTTCAAATGTTTACATATCAGTAGGCCCTGGGGTTTGGAAAATTGCAATTAGGCCCTTGGAGTTTGCACTTTTACGACTTTGGTCCTTCAACTTTGAAAGATATACCAAGTAAACCTTGCACTTTGAAAAGTGACATAATAGACCCCTATAGTTTTATAACTTTAATATAATGACATTCAGCCCATTTAAGTTATAAGTTTTCAGAAAGTTTTACGATTTATATAACGAGCACTATCATTACCACAATACATACTACCATACATCGAACGCCCTTTGCAAGGATAATAATTACAAAACATGTCCAAATTTCCATGCAAGCTTAATTTAAAATTTCAAAAGACATTTATAAGTTATAATAAACTAAAATATGAAGTTTTAACGTAACGCAAGTTTAAAATAACGATTCGTTAGCTAGGAAGCAAAACGCTGGTAAGGTGGGGAAAAACGTAATATAGGGGTGGTGTAGGGAGTGAGTAGAGAGATGGTCACAATAGGTTTCAAAACGTAAACACTCTGGTTTTAAGTTCAAATTTCCTTCATTAATCATAAAGTGGTTTATTATAAAAACATTAGATTTGAAAGCATGTAGGATAGATATAGACAATATTTAACCATTATAACATTTAGTTTTAAGAAAAACGCGAAATTAGGGGTTTGGGTGTACGTTTTTTGGATCAAGATTGAAAAATGGAGCATAATTAGTTTATGAAACTTTAACAAGAGTATATTTAGGATCATATGAACATTATAAGAGTGTAGTAGCAGAAGTAGAACATTCAAAACCTGGGTTTGAGCTTCAAGGAGCAAAAATGGTAGAAATGGGTCGTTTCGGGTAGTATTTCCACTCGTATGCCTTGTATCTTTACTCCGGGGCTTCAATTCTTCAGGGCTTAACTTCTTGAACTTCTTTAATGATCCTAGGATCATATGGTAGCAAAGTATTGCTGCCTATAAGGGTTATAGAGGAGGAGGTGTGGTGCGAGTTTGAATGAGTGCCCAAGACCCCTATTTATAGCATTTCCAACCCTTTGAGGCCAAGAAATCTAGTGATTCATGTATAGGACACAAGATGAGATGATTGTGATAGTCTAGGGGCTGTGTTGGAGAGGCTATGGTGCAAGGTGGAGGTTGATGGAGGTGGTTTTGGTTCTTGTGGTGTCCGCGGCTGATTGGAGCAAAAAGAAGGTCATGTGCCTTTAATTTCGACCAAGAGAAGGTCAAGCAGGTGGGTGAGCTGCTACAAGGTGTCTAGAAGGATTTTATGCAAGTGCCTTGCACATGGTTAGGGCTAAGCTTGCACCAAAGAAAAACCTTGTTTTCTTAAATAAACCCTAGCTTCCTTTTACTTGATAATCACTTGAATATGGTTAGCCAATGCTTGGGATCACCTTAGAATATCTTAGGATGGATGTGTGTAGGAGTGTATGGGTTGTAGAAAAATTGATATGGATTTTGGTGGTGGTGGTTTGTATGCCGTAGCATATAGATGAGAAAGAGGGAGAGGTTTTGTTGATTTTGCTAAGTGTTAAGTGTTATCTATGTGTTCTTTACTTGCATGTATGTAATATGTATATAAGAAAGGTGGTCAAAGATGTAATAGAAGATGTAATAGAAGTCTTGGGACAAAAAGGGAGGGTCTTAAGGAAAGACCATGGTCAAAGTGAGACATAACATGACTAGGTTTAAATGAGGAAGTGTTGTACAAGACCAAGTGGTGAATTTTTTTCTTATTTCTTTGTATCAATTGCCATAAATTCGGCCTATAAGGGATATACATGATATATTTGAGTTAATTTTATGTATTGGGTATAAAAGTGGGTATTTGTTGAAGCGTAGAAAAGTTTTGGTGGTTCCGGGTATGCCTAAACGCATTTTATTGCGAAACGTAATCACTTTACGCAACCAACAAAAAAATAAAATGAACAAAGTTAATAATTATTCTCAAAATAATTACTTAACCCTTTCTTGATGTAAACATTTAATTGTTTGATACCCGTTTACATTGAACGCTAATTTTTAGCCTACGCGATTTAGCTTAACGTTTATGATTTAAAACAAACACGTACAATACAAAAGATACATAATAGATTTATCGACGTCGTCAATGACTTGAAAACACAGGGTGTTATAAAATATGTGTGTGAAGGCTTATGAATAGATTAATTAGGGTTTACACATTGTAGAAT
The DNA here is from genome assembly GCA_026074375.1 of Tanacetum coccineum. Lineage (NCBI taxonomy): Eukaryota > Viridiplantae > Streptophyta > Magnoliopsida > Asterales > Asteraceae > Tanacetum > Tanacetum coccineum. Next base: position 1,815 of record BQNB010079353.1, on the reverse strand, counting down.
GAGTATAGTAGATTGTACATAAGTGGTGATGAAGAAATTGAAGGTAAAACGACTATTTTAGAGATCATGCTTAATGACTTGTATATTGAGCTTTTAAGGACTTGTACCTTTCTTTGGATAGAATGTATATTCATATGAGATGTTATGATATTGTAAATATGCTTTAGTAGCTTGTACATTCACTTTAGATATTAATCTTTCATGAAATTAGGGTTTAGAGGTATACGATAACGGTTTAAAGCCCGTTTAGATATAACGTTGTGAATGGTACATTATAGGAATAATGTACTTTGTAATGATGATAGGATGATATTGACTTGACATGTTATGATGTTTGCTTGACATATATGAAGATAGGATTGCCCTAGATAGGTTGCGTGAGCTTGTCTACTTTAGTTATGACATACTAAGATATATAAGTAATGTAATAAAGCGAAATTTTTTTAGTACAATTGTGATCATAGTAAAATAGGTTTTGTATTTGATGAAAATCCTTGGGTTGTTATATTCTTTGACATTACTCATTCCATGATCTCCGTATTCTAAAATTTTCTGTTATATTTTGCAACATAATAACAAGGAAACACACAAGAATCTATACAATGTCAAATGATTTCAATACCACTAGGTATGAAAATTTTGACAAAGACTTGTGATAGCATTCTTATTCGATGTTGACTTTTAAAGGTTAATGAATAGCGATTCTTTACGATCAGAATAACGCAGCAGAAGCATGGTGGGCCCATAACCCACAGGTTTCATAAATCAAAGTATTTCATCCACCCAGGTTCTAACAGGATCTGAAGAAATTATATTGGTTGTCATCAAGAGGTGTAGTCTTGAAAATAAGTAAACGTGTGAAAGAAAGTAATTATAATTATGGTGTACAACATAATTATAAATGCATCACACACGTGGACTTGTAACCTTGATTAACCTAACATAAAAATCAAATTCATACGAGATTTCTGTAAGGGGTGGAGACTATAACAACCCAAGAATTTTTATCAAATACAAAACCTATTTTTCTATGATCATAATTATACGGGGAAATTTTTCGCTTTATTACATTACTTGCATTGTCAATATCTCAGTATGTCATGTAACTTACATAACTAAAGTAGACGAGCTCACGCAACCTATCTATGGTCATCCTGTATTCATATATGTCAAGCAAATATCATAAAATGTCAAGTCAATATCTTAATATCCTTATTACAAAGTACATTATTCCTATAATGTACCATTCGCAACGTTATATCAAAACGGGCTTTAAACCGTTATCGTATACCTCTAAACCCTAATTCCATGAAGGGTTAATATCTAAAGTGAATGTACAAGCTACTAAAGCATATATACAAGTAATATAACATTTCAATTGAAATATAAACTCCCTCCAAGTCAAGTACAAGTTTTAAAAGCACAATGTACAATTCATTAAGCATGATCTCTAAAATAGCCGTTTTACCTCCGTTTTCATTCCAATTTCTTCACCACCACTTATGTACAAGATACTATACTCATTCTACAATGTGTAAACCTTAATTATTCTATTAATAAGCCTTCACACACATATTTACACTCAAAACCCTAATTCAAAAGTCTAAAACCCTAATTCGAGCAAAATACTAAACCATAACCCGATTATCGATTTTTATCCATTATAAACCCAAACCAACACTCAAATAAGTTGTAATAACTTATTTTACAACCATAACAATCATATACCATCACTATTTCATAATCTCATATCAATTATACATAAAATGAATCCAAGAAACCCTAAACGTACCTAAATGAGCCCTAAATGATCAT
>BQNB010079352.1:8059-30267 GCA_026074375.1 Tanacetum coccineum | reverse complement strand
ATTCCTTTAAGGGGTAGGTACTGTAACAACCGGCAAATTTCGGAATTTTAAATGACTATGCTACCCTTTGACTTTTCGGGTCCGACTTGATTTTTTTGACTTTTGACCTTTTATTGTCACATAAAAACGATTACTGCGTAACCGGTAATTTTTTAGAACATATTTAAATAATAAATCATATTTATTCTTACATATCTCTCATGTGCAAATTTATTTTTAACTTATTTGACTTGAAAACGAGAAAATATATGCTATTCCTAAGTTGACTTATCAAAAACGACCCACTAAATCACGTTTTCACGACTTGGACTCTAAAGTAATCTGATGTAAAACGACATTCCGGACAACATTTTAGTTTTGCCCGAGACCCTAAAACAAGCAGAAAATGACCGAAATACCCTCACAAAATTTTAGAAACGAGAACAATGTGTACTGACACAAAAATAATTAAATTTACATTTACTTATCACTTTTTATTAAATAAAAATATTTTATAAATTTTTTAATAATTTATTCAAAAGCGTTTATTTAAAAACGCGAATATTTAAAATAAAAGTTTTATTTTACGGACAAAGCTTGCCCGTGATACTCGATGACTACACAAATAAGTAATAAACATTTTAAATAAGTTTTATAAAACATTTATGAAATAATAGTCATGTAACTACTCATTTTCGTGGGAAAAATCATTTGGAGCACAGTGACGCAAGTTTCGTGTTTTGAATCATCCGTTAACTATCATAAACGGGGCCCAAACCATTATTCTACAAAAATTATAGTTTTGGTCCTTGTGGTAATATTTTCAGCATCACCCCCCAAGTATTATACAATTTACATTTTTATTTATAACTTTCATCTGTATAAATAAAAATATTAGGGTTAACTCATTTAGACATAGCCTCCATCTCCTCCCTCTCTAGATCTGGCGCCGCTCCGACCATTTTTCCGGCCACGCACCACTTAAACCATCATCACCCTCGCTGTCACACCACCACTGCTCCTCATCCACCCCACCTCGACCACCTCGTCACCTCCATGACACCAACACCATCACCACAGTTGCGTCCCACCACCACGCCGCTATGACATCCCCACCACCAGATCCACCATCATCTCACCACCACCTCCAACACCATCGTCACCATCAACCACCAATTAGGGTGCGTTCGGTTTGGGTTTTTTACAAAAAGGGTGTGTGTGGTTTTGTCTCAGGCACCAAGGGTGCGTTTGTTTATTTTTTTTATAAAAGCACCGAAAGGGTGCGTTGGTTTAGTTTGCACTAGCAGGGGTGCGTTTGGTTGTTATAACACCACCAGGGTGCGTTTGGTTTGATAGAATCATCAGCCAAGGGTGCGTTTGGTCTAAAAACGACCCAAAAGGTTTCGTTTGGTTTTCTTAGAAACGCATAGGGTGCGTTTGGTTTTCTTAGAAATGCATAGGGTGCGTTTGGTTTTGATAGAAACACATAAGGGTGCGTTTGGTTGTTCTTAAACTGCAATAGGGTGCGTTTGGGTTCGCAGGAAAACCACTAGGGTACGTTTGGTTTAACAGAAAGCGGTAGTTAGGGTGCGTTGGGGTTAGTATAAACCACATAGGGTGTGTTTGGGTTAGCAGAAAATCGAATAGGGTGCGTTTGGGTTAACATAAAATGCAATAAGGGTGCGTTTTGTTTAGTAGGAAGCACCAAGGGGTGCGTTTGGGTTAAAAGATACACAATAAGGGTGTGTTTGGGTGAGCAGAAACAACTTTTAAGGTGCGTTTGGTTTATATGAATAGATTAACAATCATATTACTAGATTATATATATAAAACCGGATTTAAATGGTGGTTAATGGTTAAATAAATGTGTTATATATTATTTGATCTCGTCTAATTATATATATTGATCACGCGAGTATATTGCAACATAGTTTGATAAAAGAGGAAAAACAATGAATTTTGTAATAATGGGAAATGTCATATAAACGAATAGGTCATGTCAAAAATTATATAAATTTCTATACTTTTATAAATGAGATAATTATTTTAGCTAGAACAAAAAGTGGTATTTTTTTGTTTTTTGAAAAAAAAAATTTAAATGGGTATTTATTTATTTTTGGTTTGGCGTTTTACAACTTAATAGGGGTGTTTGGTTCGCTGTACAACTGCCCGTAAGGGTGTGTTTGGTACAGCAGCCGGTGTGCTTGGTTTAGCTTAATTTTGATATTTTTAGTCTCTTCAATATAACAGAAGAATTGGGCATTTGCAAACATAATGGATTGATTATAACCGAAAAACCATTGAGTTTTGTTAAAGTGTGACAGGGGGGCGCTTATGACGAATTTGGTCCAATGGCCAAATTTTTATAATTTCTATATTTATTAATTTTCACTACAATTCATTATTTTAGGAACCCGAAAAAAGGGACGAAGTGATATATTTATTAAGATTATATAATTGGTCATCATACTATAAATAAAGCGAAAACTAAACTTTTACAAATAGACAACCTTTGTTTGCTAAAAAGAAACGAAATAAAATTATAAAATATTAGTTTTATAAAACCCCACTAAAGATAAATCATAATTATTGTAAAAACTTTAAAAACATCGTTTACTTAATTCATAACTTTAAAACGGTGTTTACTTCTAAGCAGAACTCATTGTTAAATTATCTTGATGATTTTCGAACACTGGTCCAAATTATATTGTTACAATTTAATTTTTTCTCAACATTTTCTTATAGAAATACTTGTAAAGCATTAATTCTGCGATATATCTTTGTTGTTTTGTCATACATTAAATTTTACCATATGAATTTTATATACATGGTTTATTTTTCATATTAATCATATACGGATATTATTACATACTTTGCGTTTACTTTTTAATTTATTTATTAACCAACCAACCAGCTATTAACAACTTAAATCTAGAATCTTTTATCAGCGTGTCGCGTAACTAATCATCACAGAAAACCCAATAACACTATCCTAGGCTAGGGGGTCATAGCCGTTAAGATAAACCGCAACTTCTTAGTCGAGTCGTTCTGGTTTTCCGTTTGTGTTATGCATAGTATGTGCATTTTTTCCAATCGTCCTTCTACATCAAGGTGAGTTTATAGCCCCATATTTTACTTGTTTTACATATATTTTTGGGGTGAGAACATGCTTGTTTGCAAATGCATTTACATGGTTGATTACAAATTGTTACACACTCATCTTACATACTCACTAGAGATACATTATTTGTCACAAATACATACTTTACTTTTGAAATGATTACGGATTAGCTTATGCTTGGTTTTTTGTCTTTTTGTGAGATATCCGTTCCTGCACAACACAATTAGCAAAACAAGCATATATTTGGTATTTTGAGTCTGTTTTTGGTTATTTTAGCTCGTTTTTAAAGGTAAAAGGTATGTGTAATTAAGCACATACCAACACCTGTGATGGGTACATATGGTTTTCATTACTTGCTCGGGTGTTCTTGGAGGGGACACCTACGATGGTTACATAGAGCATCGGTTTCATGAACTTGGAGTAATTGTAATCATTGTTTTATACACATAGGAATATTTACGTGCCTTGAATAAGGTGGCAATACATACTTTGGACAATTGCGGTCAAATTTTCATACGTACATTTTGTGACTATTTGGGGATTGAAATGGTCATGCAGATTTTACAACTCTTTGATTTCTAAAAATCATATATACATTTTGGAAGAACATTTAAGGATTGAAATGGTCATACACGCTTTACAGAACTTTGGTTCAACATTTATAGTTACAAAAACCTATGAACTCACCAACTTTATGTTGATACTTTTTAAGCATGTTTTTCTCAGGTAAATTAGATGCTTGGCTAACTTGATGTGCAGTGGAGTCTAAATTTGACAAGATTTCATTTATGGATTTCTACTTACATACAAATGATCAAATCTCGTTGTGTTGTTTTCAAGCTTTTCATTGTGATGCAATTATGGGATAGATGTTATATCAATTTCAAGGAAATCAACGAGATTACTTTTCAAACGACACATTTATAGGCCGTTCTCTTGTATTTGGTGCTGTTGTATTATGAAGTAACACTCCCGGACATATTTCCGCCGCGACACATTTTTGGGGGTGTTACAACACAAGCATGTTGCTCCATGTGCTTCAAGTAGGTTTCATGAAATAGAAAGACCAAAAAGAGGTGGTGAAGGCATTGAAGGTGAAGGAGTGTTGAATTGAATGTCAAGTAGAGTTATTGGTAAAAGAGTGAGGGTAATGTTCATGGGTTTACTTTCTTGTGTTGGAGGTGGTGGAGGTACTCTTGGAGGAGGTGAAATTGGTAAGTTCAAATAGCCATTGGTTGAAGTGGATGTGGAAGAAGTTGGTGATTTGAGTTTGGAGGCAATGGAGGATGATGAAGTAGCCTTAGTTGATGGTGTTTTTGAAGGTGCATTTGTTACACTTGGAGATAAGAGTTGGTGTTTTGGTGAAGGGGTTTTAGTTTCATCTTGAGTAAGGTCAATGAATAATTGTCTTGGTGGAATTATGTTGATTTTTGGTCTTTTGGAAGGTTTGGAAGTGGAAGCTTTAGTGGACGTCTTCTGCTCTTTTTGATAAGGGGGCCGACCACATAGATAAGGGGACTGGCCTGTCTACTCATGGGTTTTACTATTTCTTTCTGCTTTTTGACTCCCTTTTCCTTAGGCTCAACTATCCTTACCCAGAAAACATGAACATCATTTAGAAATGCTTACACTAACTCAAATTCATACTACTTCAAAAAGCAAAAAGAAACAGTAAAACCCGTGAGCAGATAGGTCGGCCCCCTTATCTATGTGGTCGGCCCCCTTATCAATAAGGGGACCGCCCTTATGAGCTAATGGGGCCGCCTATCTGATGTTTTCAGGCTACCAAATTTTGAGTTTTGCTAACACATCTAAACCTTTTTATTCCAATAAATTGCCTCCTATTTTCACTACCAATTCATCATCTTCTTCATTCATCATCAATCATTATCACTTCTATGACATCCACTAAAGTAAGCATAATATTAAGGCATAATAATAAGCATAATATTAAGGCATAATAATTAGACGTCCTAAATAAACTAAACAAGTTTAAGTTCTTTTGATTGAATTGGGTTAACAACACACAAACATGTAATCATGACAATAAAAATTAAGTTCACATAATAAAGTCTTAAACAAATTATTCAAACAAGTTAATTTATTCCACATCTACATTTCTCCTTCTTTCCAAAGACTCCTCTTAATGCTTTGCTGAAGGACTTGAATCCACCTCTTACTTCCTCATCTATTTGTTGCGTTTAATTGAGCAAAGTAGTTTGTAGCTCAAAAAAAATATGGTCGATTTGTTAAGAGGAAGTGGGAATGTTGTATGTTTGATGAGTAAATGGAGAAAGGGAATTAAGAAGTTCCCTCGTCTTCATCATCGTTTCCATGGTGAGATGAGGACCCAAAATGATGAGTGGATGATGATGAGACAGAGTGACGAGCCTTTGGAATACTACGGTCACTTTGAGGTTTACGAGTTTGTTTTAGAGCAAGTGGACGCATGACTCGATAAACGACATTGTAAATGCCATTGTTAAGATGAGGAGAGTGCTCCATGATGTATCAAAAGAGACGAGTCAAGAACATACTGTAAGGAAGGTTTGCTTTTAGAGTGGACCTAGCATTTTCAATGCGTTTAGCAAAGAAATAGGCAAGATTATATTGTTGTTCGGCTAGAATACAATATAGCATGTGAGCAAGACTAGCTAAAAAATGGTTCTGGTGGCCTCCAAGTTCGAACACATTCTCACGAATAAGTTCTTCCCAGCGCTTCAAGTATTCTCTAACTTCCTTTGTAAGAATTTGATTTCGCATGAGAATGACATTTTTGTGTTTGATAGTACTATTAGACTCTGTTCAAATTGAAGAAATTGATGAATTTCTTCAAGAGTGGGAATATCGGTATGATATGGTCCTTTAGTCTCTTGGAAGAATGCAAGATAAGAAAGATCCCATTTTTTTGAAAAGACGGCTTAACCATTGTATGGAATTTTAAGAATTTGGCCGAATTCCGCAAGCGAGAGAGTGATGAATTCATGTTGAATCATGAATGAGATTAGAAGATAACTGAATTCATCAGTTTGAAGTTTGACTTGACTATAGAAGTCTAGAATGAAACGCGGAACAATCTGTTCATTGATTTCGTAAAGACAATTGAAACGAATATTAGTAAAACAACGCTTAATGTGATGAGATTGATAGTAAAGTTTATCAACAACTCGACCCTCGTGAATGCATTGATCCTCAATGGGTTTATAGAAGTTTGTGATGGTGCGAGAAATGTCGGGTGTTTTGGATACTTTAGGAATATAGGATTTAGTAAGAGAGGTATCACCAACAATAGCTCAAGGCATGTTTATCACCTAAACATGATAACAACAAAAGAAAATATTACCACAAGAAAAATATATGTAAAAAATGAAATAAAACAACACATGTGGAACAAAGATTACTTCGACTCTAAAAATAAAAACCTAAGAAGTAATCCAAACGCTCCTTATTTAATTTGACTCAACCTAGAGTGTCGAAAAGTATATATTAAGTTATATATTTTGACAACTCATATAAGTTCATCAAGAGTTTCTATACGTAATAAGAGTGTAGTAGTGATTATTTCGACTGTAGACTACCATCTTAGGAGATAATCCAAACGTTCCTTTATCTAAGAAAATTATGTTTCAAAAAATATATGTTAAATTATGTGCCTTGACAATTATTATGAGTTCATCATACGGTTGTATACGTAAAAAATGGAGTTAAGATTATTCCGACTCAAGACTAAAATCCCAGGAGATAATCCAAACGCTCCTTTATTTAGTAGAACTTGACCAAAGGTGTCAAAATATATATATTGGCTTGTATATGTTTCGGAAATAGGTAAGAGTTCATTTTTTAGAATTTGTAAAGCGTTTTTGGCATATATCAACAATGTATGAAAGCATGTTTTGAAATTTCCGAGTTAAAAAAAATTTCGACATCATATATATATATATATTTATGTAAGATTTCGACAAAAATTTTTTTATGAATCAACCTATTTCAAAATTCGAATTCCTACTGTCACGGGAATCATGATAGTTATGATTTGCTTAATCCTAATCACAAGAACATAAAAATAAAGAAAAATAAAAAATTTTGAAAAATCCCAATTTTTATTATGAACAAAATTGGATGAAATCAAAAGAAAAAGGAATTGAAAAGCTTACAGTAGATGTTGTTAATCACGTTGTTGGTGTTTGCCCCTTGCTAAATTGGATTGATTTTGGATTTTGAGGTATTGGTGTGGGTGTTTTCTTTACAGCAGTCGCAGGGAGAGAGGGAAGAACAAGATGGGATGTTTGGCTATGTATTTTGCTGCATAAGGGAGTGTTTGGAGAAATTGAAATGGCCAACCCCCTTATTAATAAGGGGGCCACCCTACTTAACACAGCCAGTCCCCTTAGTGATAAGGGGGATGCCCATCTGACGACCAAACAGTTTGGATTTACGATTTTGGAAGAGTTTTATCAATTGTAGATAAAGGTTGAGCTAGTTTTTATAAAGATATTTGACATTTTAATTAACTCTTTGTTAATTAACAATACTTTAATTACTTTGGACGAACTAATCAAGTTGTCAAGCCGAGAGATATTTTAACGGAGTTTAAATGACATTTTTAATTAACCTTTCGTTAATTGATTATTTTAATTGTTTGGGATGAAATAATCAAACTGTCATGATTTAAAGTCGAGAGATGATTTGATAAAGTTTAAGTGACGTAGTTAATTTACCTTTCGTTAATTAAAATTTCTTTAATTATTTTGGAATAAAAATTAAGTTGCCACCATTTACCTAAGAGAATGAGAGAACGATATTTTTTGAGAAAATTTAGATGATATGTTTTATCGTTCCTAGACTTTGATTCAATGAATCAAGTGGCTCATGTTAACAGGATATAGATTGAAGGATGGTGATGACTGTCTTTTGGAAGATACTTATTCGATGAATATATTTCCTCTTTGAGTGATTTCGTAAAGAAAGAGGTGACGGATTTGTTTAGAATGTGAGAGTTAAATAGGGTTAATGCTAGATTAGTTGGCTCCTATAGATGACGTTCTTTCTATACATGTAATCGAGGCGAATATCATAGGCGATGGGAGTTTGTTTCGTCTATAGTGTTTTGATGTCATGCCTTTTCGGCGCTTACATATTCCGCTTCGGTAGTGGTTATAGCAACAACAATTTGCTTCTTCAGAAACTGAGATGTTTAAACAACATACCGTAAACGTGCAAACATAGCTAGTGCTTTTTCTATCCACAAAATCTCTCGCATAATCAAAGTTGACATATACTACGGTTTCTATGTCGGACTTCTTAGGAATTGCAATCCCAAGTGCATAGTGCCTTTTATGTTATCGGATGATACCATAGATCGCTTCAACGTGAGATATTTTTAGGGACCTCCTAGAAACGTGCACAAAGGCAAACACTAAACATGATATCGATCCTACTTGCCTTGTAATAAATTACTTATCACATTTCTATATTTGTTATTATCCACGGACTCACCTTCTTCATCTTTCGTGAGTTTAACACTTGTGGACATCGAGTTTTCCTCTTTGTAAAACAATATGTTGTGGATTATAATCTAGCTACAGGTGCATAGAGTTTGTCGTAATTAATTTTTCCTTTTTATTATAATCCTAGGCAACTAATCTAATTCTTATTTCTAGTTACGATAGCATATTTAATTTTCAAATACTTATTTTGCTATTATGTTTGATAAATATTACTTGACACATATTATCACATATTTAACTAACACTTAACACACTAAGTATTAAATAATCTACGTGCTTAAACATTTTTAATAATAAGGGAGTCATGAGAAATCGTACCATTGCCTATGATGTTGCCATGTAAATTACTATGAAAATAACGTTACCTCCGTTGTATGCTTTGTATGTAGAGAATATCTTTTGGTTACCCGTTATGTGTTTTGAGCATCTACTATCTTTAGTCTACTCGTCAGGCTTAAATTGATTCTCACGCATATTGATGAAGTTTCATTTTATATACTTTTTCAGGGTCGTTTAACCCCCTATATCGTGCATTTACGCCCAAAATAGGTACTTAATCATTCCTTTTCAGGTATTCAACATTTGGAAGGCATTTGGAGGAAATACACAAGACTTGGCCTTATTTAGAGAAGAAACGGACAAGACTACGAACCTATACCAACATCTCTCAAGAATTTCGACTCAGAAGCTGGAGACGGCGTCACAGGTTACGCATGACGCCGTCATAACTCATCTCAAGACGGCGTTACAAGATCTCCAAACGGCATCAGAATGCACGGCCTAGCCCATTATCTAGAATATTCTATTCATGACGGCTTTACGATTAAAATGTGACGCCGTCACAATGATTTTCCTATATATACAAATCCATTTTTAGGGTTTTAAGTGTGTAACTTTAGAGTAAAAGAAATGGATGAACCCTAGTTCGTTTAGCAGCTGTTAAGGATGATTTTAGGGCCTCAAAACCCTATTAAACTTCCTTCAATTCATGTTTTAATCAAGTAAGACTATCTTAATCATTCAATATGTCTTGTTGTGTGATTCTTATATGTTCTTACTTTATCTTTAACATGTTTGGCTAAACCTTCTATTGTGTTTATTTATGATTGATTGTATGAAACCTAGGATGTAGATCTTAGTGGTGTTGCTTCTTGTGATGAATATGCATGTTAGGTCTTAGAAAACTAGCTTTTGTCTGTATCGCTGGTGATATATCTAGGAAAACATGATTGTGTAGAACGGATACCATCGGGTAACAGTCTTCATACTACCTTGTCCCTTATATGGTTGATCCACTCTTAATATATTTCAAATGCATTTAATTTACTCTTAGGGGCCTTGTAATAGTCTTCATACTACCTTACTTGTGCGTTGCCTTAACAAAATATTAAATAGACGGCGGGTTCGTGTAATTCATTAATGACTTAGGAATTAATTACATAGATCATCACAAGTGTAATAAAGCAACAACACTAGGAGAAGCAATCTATGGAGTAATACATAATTAAATAAACACAATCTTTTATTATATTGTTATCTCTAGTAGAATAGTTTATTATTTAGTTTAATAGCTAAAACCAACCAATCTTTTAATTACATGATTTACCTGCTTTCCTATAAATACAAAAATACAGAAAGAACCTTCTCTCACCCCTTAGAATTCTGTTAGACCATGATCAAGCCTTTCTAACATATTCCCCTAGAAAATGATAACAACCCCCAAGTCTTGCCTATACTACACTATAATGGTTAGGTACACTGCCTAGGGAGTGGTAAAACTTCTTGTAGAAGTCCCTTACGACAACCGAAATAAGTTTTTGGCGCCGCTGTCAGGGAATAGTTAGGTTCTGATCATAGTTTAGCTTAGTTCTACTTGCTTGAATCCTTTCAAGAAAGATTTAATTTCCGCATATTAGCTTTCTCCTAGTCTATCTTTTCTTTGTGTGTTTGTTCGTAATTTCCATTGACTATTCCACTCTTCACTATGGAGAATGCGAATCCATCTTGACCATAGGATCTCTCTCTCTACCTTTAATGAAGGATAACTAAGGCTAAAAACGTATGTTAACGGGTCAAAAAGCTTAGGATTAGATATTACATTTTTAGGAAAATGATAAGTTTCTGCAGAAACTTACAAGGGTATTTTGGTCATTTTCTGTTGGGTTTCAGGTCTCGGCTAAAAATAAAAAGTTGTCCGAAACGTCGTTTTACATCAAATTGCTTTAGAGTCCGAGTCGAGAAAATGTGATTTAGCGGGTCGTTTTAGACGGGTCAGATTTAAGAAAATATATATATTAAAAAGTCAAACTTGGCGAAATTCTTCTAAGGGTTAATTAACGTTATGGAGAATAGTTAGGCGTAAAATATCTTAACAAAAACCTAAAATTGCAACTAATAGGATAATATTTCACTTTCGTTCACATCTAGATGTCTTAATTTTTATAATGGTTAAAATGAGAAATTTTCATTAAAATTGCATATTAGTCGGAATGAGTTAAAATGGGGTTAAACATAAGGCGGATCATTTAGTGAGTATAAATAAGTAAGTTTGGCGCACTCATGGATTCTACGATACAAGATTTGAGACATGTCAGAATATACATATATTTACTATTTATGCATTATATGCATTTTCTTAATAAGTATAGCTTATTAATACGCGGAACACTATTATAGGTTGTGGTTGAGACGTGTCGTCATTTGCCCATTGTTTATCATCTCGTTCGAGGAGTTTCCTGATTGTTATTGTTGATCCGTGTTTGCGCTCATTTCTCTTGATTGCGCAAGGTGAGTTCATAGTCTCGCCTTTATAAATTTTAAATGTTTTCATAAACCCCGCGAGGGAGCTACATGCTAGTTTTTACAAATTGAACACAAGTTGTTTTCGGTATGCTGGACCCGAATATATATCTTGATTGCATGAGTAACATTTGCCAAAAGACCCCAATATCGTGAACCGTCAACTACCTATGATGGGTAGCCGCTGTTACAATTAATAGATCTATGGGCTTGACAACCCGGTTCGGTGTTTGGGGATGCATCCATTGCGGGAACACCCAATGTTCAGAAATATTGTATCGAGATGTTAGTAGATATGAGACAAAGATACCTTACCTGGGGCAGTATTATTGAATATATCTTAAATGATCTTTATTAGTCGATGGGATCGGTGTCACGAGCTCAATGCAATGTTTCCTAGTAGCTTGGTGTACAACAAGTTATCCGATGATAATTAATAATGCTTGTGTTCTAACTTTTATTCATATAAACTCTATGAATTCACTCAACGTTTTTCGTTGACTTTTTAGCATGTTTTATCTCAGGTGATTATGCTTGTGCTTGCTTGGATGGGAGTATGGCGTGGATATCTAAAGATTTAAAGACTCAGTTTACTTTCACATTCGATAACATTTTATTATATGAAATGAGTCAAGTTTGAACTCATGTTGTTTTTGCAAAACCGTTCGGGACCTGTGTAACTCTGATATTTTATTAAATCGAATGTGACATTTTATTAAACGTCTCTTTTGAGGTTGTTTTCTGTAACTTGTGCGTATGGACTATGAAGTAGCACCCCAAGTGGTATTTCACTGCGTTGTTGTAATTTTGGGGGTGTTATAAAACTCGAAAATTTTAAGTATTTTTGAAAATAAAACTTGTACAACACTTAAGAAAGTTATAATTCTTTTATAAACTTGCAAAACCCCGAGTTTAACAATTCTCTCATCCTATCTTTTCTGCTTTATAGAGTCAACAATAATTTCACATTGTATATTATTATATCGCACATTTTATGCTTGGTATAGTTGTCTTTGTCTTTGATTACAGGTTATATTTGATGAGAAGAAGCTTGAAAGTTCTTAGGAAGTTTCAGTGGACGATTCTTGGAGGACGATTTAACCAGTTATCGCATGTTTCTTCTCCATTATTGAGCAAACCAGGGGAGTACTAGTTTCTTTTACTTGTTTCCTTTTCCCTTAATTCGTTTTTACGGGTACTTCTATAGAACATTAAGGACAATGTTCAACTTAAGTGTAGGGGGAAAATAAGCCTTAGAAACTATTCTTTCATTTGCCATTTGCATTGTCCTTAAAATGATGGGTAATATATTGAAACATAGCATAAAAAGGTAATTTTGACCCAAATTTAAAATATTTTATGACACATACCGACGAAAACCAAGTATTATTAGCGTCTCATGGATAGGAATGTATATGACTAGCACAAAAACCCTCAGAATTCCACCCCAAAAATGTGAGGTTCGCCTTTAGATCTTTAGGAATTCGGGTATCCATTATTGATACCCAAGATAGTTTATACCTTTAGCTTTCTCGAGTTAAGGAGTGAGCAGTCATATGTATCTATTCCGTCGTTACGGATGTGTACGTGTGGTCTTTGTCGCCTTTTCTGGAGCATTGAGATCGGTATTAAATTATATGAGTGTACCGGTAGTATATTAAATTCTAGAACTTGTATTAGGATTTGCTAGATAAGAGGCACTAGGATTAACCCATGTTTTAAACCTGTAATTGTTATGATGGTCACACCGATCATATAACTATCCCACACCCTTGCCATGCACTCATTTTTAGTGCAGGATACCCCTAGTACAACCCTCCGAGCCTATCCTTTTTCACGGTTCTCGTAATTTTCTGGTTAAGCCGGACTATTAATGAAGAGCATTGTCACCCTTAAACCAATCGTTACACCCAAATCGCCTTAGCCTACTTTGTATGTAATCTCTTTTAGTACATTATTGTGTTTAACCCAAGTTAATTATTGAGTACACGGTTGCTAAGTCCTTATCCTTGTAAATACTGTTTTGGGACGATTGGGATTTATGGTAGTATTTATTTCGCAGAAGAATAGGGAAGAAAAGTTAAGTCAATACCCCCATACATTTTTTAGATGATCTCCATGTTATTTTGATCCACCTCAAATCAAGTCATTAGTTAGATTGTAAATATCGAGTATGTAAAAGCTCAAGTGTAGGGGTACGTGTTATAAACCCCAAGTTATGATGTATTATGTTATTAAAAAAATAGAAAAGAAAAAGAAAGAGATTGATGTAGAGTTGTGTATAGTTTGTATATCTTCGTCCGAGTCTTGGCTTAGCAACCAAACCAGCGTGTATTCGTGTAAATAATTAGCTAACCTTTCCACTCTAAATTCACCCAAAGCCACCCAAATGTATCCTATCCGTTTCTGTTTCCATTATATGTTATATTACACCTACACCCCACAAACCTTTGAAAAGACATCTTAGATAGTAATGAATAATGCTTGCGCCCAGCGGTGGAGGTTTGATCCTTTACCAAGCCTATGGTAATTTATATGTCACGACAGGTAATGAGTGTTGATTTTCCGTTTCATCCTTATGTTATAATTTATTATACACCCGAGAGAAAGAGAGAATCCCAAACACTTATGTGAGGTGCTAGTATATGCTTTCCGTGCTTTGAATTACGAGGTCTAGAAGGTTGTGTTGTAAAATACTTTTAAAGAGTAGGTTAAATGACCCTCATATTGTTATTGTCTAGGCAGAAAAGCCCATTTGCTTGAGGACAAGCAAATCCCAAGTGTAGGGGTATTTGATGAGGTGTCATTTTATACATTTTTTGGGGTCGTTTAACCCCCTAAATCATGTATTTATGCCCAAAATAGGTACTTAAGCGTTCCTTTTCAAGTATTTAGCATTTGGAAGGCATTTGGAGGATATACACGTGACTTGGGTTCATTTAGAGAAGAAACAGACAAGACTACGGACCTACACCAACATCTCTCAAGATTATGTTCTCAGCGGCTGAAGACGGCATCACCAGTTCTACACGACGCCGTCACAATCCACTTCGTGACTGCGTCACAACCTTTCATGACGGCGTCAGCTCGCACGACCTAACCCAAGATCTAGAATATTCTTTTTCACGACGGCATCACGATTAAAACGCGACGCCGTCGCAGCCATTTATCTATATATACAAATCCGATTTTAGGGTTTTAAGTGTGTAACTTTAGAGTAAAAAAAGGAGACGAACCCTAGTTCGTTTGGCAGCTTATTAGGATGATTTTAGGGCCTCAAAACCCTATTGTAACTCCTTCAATTCATGTTTTAATCAAGTAAGATTATCTTAATCATTCAATATGTCTTGTTATTTGATTCATTATTATTCTTGCTTTATCTTTAACATGATTGGCTAAACTCCCTATTGTGTTCATTTATGATTGTATGAAACCTAGAATGTAGATCTTAGTGATGTTGCTTCTTGTGATGGATGTGCATGTTAGGCTCTAGAAAACCAGCTTTTGTCTGTATCGTTGTTGATATGTCTAGGGAAACGTGATTGTGTAGAAAGGATACCACCGGGTAACAATCTTCATACTACCTTGCCCCCTAATATGGTTGATCTACTCTTAATATATTTCACATGCATTTAATATACTCTTAGGGGCCTTGTAATAGTCTTCATACTACCTTACTTGCGCGTTGCCTTAACGGAATATTAAATAGATGACGGGTTTGTGTAATTCGTTCATGACTTAGGAAATAATTACATAGATCATCACAAGTGTGACAAAGCAACAACACTAGGAGAAGCAATCTAGGGAGTAATACATGATTAAATTAATACAATCTTTTATTATATTGTTATCACCATTAGTGTAGTTTATTATTTAGTTTAATAGCTAAAACCAAACCAAATCTCTCAACCATATGATTTTACTGCTTTCTTATAAGTATAAAAATACAAAAATAATCTTCTCTCAACCCTTAGAATTCTATTAGACCGTGATCAAGCCTTTCCAACCTATTCCCTTAGAGAACGATAACAACCCTCGAGTCTTGCCTATACTACTACTACAACGGTTAGGTACTCTGCCTAGGGAGTTGTAAAACTTCTTGTAGAAGTCCCTTACGACAACCGCATCAAGTTTTTGGCGACGTTGCGTGGGGAATAGTTAGGTTTTAATCATAGTTTAGCTTAGTTCTACTTGCTTGAATCCTTTCAAGTAAGACTTTAATTTCTGCATATTAGCTTTTTTGTAGTCTATCTTTTCTTTGTGTTAATTGTTTCGTAACCCATTCTCGTCAACCACCATGGGAGACGAGAATCCTATTCGTACTCTTGGAGACTACTCCAAACCTAGCCACGAGGGCTACATGAATATCATTGAGCTCCCTGTAGGGAACAACGTGGTACCTCTTTGATCCGACACCATCTGGTAGGTGCAAAATGGATGCTCATTCCACGGACTTCTGTCCAAGAATCCAAACTAACACCTCAAGGATTTATTAAAACTAGTGGACTCACTTAACCTTGATGGTGAAAACAGGGAAAGAACGTGCCTGCGTTTATTTCAACTTTCCCTTCGCGATCAAGCTAGCAATTGGCTTAAACGTCTTCTAGCAGGATCCGTCACTACATGGGAGGATCTTACTACTCGTTTTCTTGCTTAATTCTTTCCACCGAGAAGGACCGCAAAACTCCACAATGATATCACGATGTTTCAACAACATCATGAAGAATCTCTATCTGAAGCATGGACTCGTTTTAAGGACTTACTACAAAAAGTCCCTCATCATGGCATCGACCTTTGGCTCCAAGTCTAAATTTTTTATGACCATGTCAATCCCGTCACAAGACGAACCATTGACCAATCGGCCGATGATAAGCTTCGTGACCGAAATGCCAAAGAATCCTGAGTATTATTAGAGGACCTCGCCCTCCATGACAACGAAAGTTGGAACGGCCTAAGAGATTTTGCTAAGCCGGTCAAGGCAATCGTTTTGCCTCAAGATGCCCCGAGTACATCTGACCGCCATCTCATCAAGCTCGAATTTCAAGTCCAATGCTTGATGGAAACTTATCTTGCACTGACACAACCTACTCAAGTAAACAAAGTCACTACCTCATGTGAAATCTGTAGTGGTCCCCACGACACTCAGTATTGCATGAAAGATAACAAACAAGCCTTTGTTGAATACGCATCCTTGCGTACCGATGAAGTGGGAGGTAAGAGGTTCACTTCGAACCAAGGACCAAGAAATTTCAATGATGTCGCCGACACTTGGAGGGATAAACCAAACTTTAACTGGGGACGAACTCAAACATTCACAAGCCCAAAGAATGGCTCGATCTCTACCCATTCGTCTAGCTATCAAATAAAGCTCGAAAAAGCATTACTTGATTTCGACTCTCACCAAGAGAGGAGGTTATCTCACCTAAGAACCCAACTCGGACAATAGCATGACGACATGATTGGAAAAATTAATCTCCTTTGGAAAACTGTTTCCGAAAAGCTCAATGACGTATCTACCCCTGAAAATGCAGGAAACTCTATGGCACCCAAAAGCATTGCAACAATCAGTCAAGTCGAAAGGGAGGAACTTAAAAAGAAAGGAATCAAAAGGCCGTCAAAGTTGTTCTCCCTAAAATATCTCTCTCCCGCATCCATAAAAGAACTAAACAAGAATTCGTCAGTTCCAAAACGCGTTTACTTTGTCAATTCGATCGTCGTCCTCAGCAAGGACAGTGATACAAAAGAAGAAGACGTCTCATCGACCAACACACGCAAACACGACCTCGAAGTATGGTAAGGAGAAAAGAAGAGGCAAAGGAGCAATGCAAGGAAGAGGATGAAATAGGAACCGCCGAGGAAGTAGAAGAGTTGTTCGAAGATGAAGAAAGTGAAAAGGAGACATAAGAAGAAGTTGAGGAAGTATTTGATGATGAGACCGAGGAAGAAGAAGACGATGATATAAAATACTACAACTCCCCCTGCTATTAAAGAGCTTGTATATCATGAATGGTTGCTGGAGAATCCTCAACCTTCTTGGGTGAAGGCGAAGATAAGGGCCGAAAACCCTAGCAACACCAAGATCTCTTGCATGATCGGACACATCTTTAAGAAACACGCTTACATAGACATAGAGTCCCCAATCAATATCATGTCGAGGAATCAATATAATCGGATCATGACTTATAAGCTAGGACCAAGAAAAGAACCGTCAAACCCAAATAAAATTAGCAACTTTGTAGGAAGAGTAAGAGGATTAAGGGTCTTCATAGGGAGTTTCGCCTACAAATGTGATTTTATGATCTTAGAAGATACCACTAGCGTTATTGATGGTTGTTTAGGGGAACTCGTCTTTGGAAAGCCATTCATAGAAGAAACCGGCCTCGTCTACAACAAGGAAGAAGGGCGATCACATTAAGTATGGACAACAAAAAAATCACCTTTAAAATGCCTCACACCATGGAGATATTTAAGCAAACACGACTCATGGGCTTAAGCACCGATTCCATACCCTCACCCGCCTATGAAAGAAACTTTGGCCATGGAAGGACGCACTACCATCAAAGCTTACTCATTGGAGATGAATACAAACATGAAGGAGGTGAGAGGAGAGGAATTAGGCATTTGATTAGGTTAGAAAAAGAGGTTATGGGAGGCAAGGACGAAGTTACGTAAGAACGTGTGACTTCGAGTCGAGCTACAAGACTCGTAAATAAAGAAAAACGCTTTTTGGGAGGCAACCCAATATTTATTTTTCCTGCATATTAGGAGTGTCTTGTGTGTTTTAATTCTTTATTGTTTATTTATTATGTTTGAATTAGTTTGTAATCATGCTTTGTTTGTTTGTAACTTCGTCTTATTTGCAATCAAAGGTATTTTGCAACAAAATAAGTGTAGGGGAATTATCCGGTTTTTAGAACCAAATACAAACATTTAAAATACAATGTTTAGATTAATTCGCCTCAGTTTCGAGTCATATGATTGAATTGCTAATTCTAAGGATTTTATGCAACAATTTATACAGGAAAATAACATATAAGAATGAGTGCAGGAAATTTTTCATCAAAAAAGAAAGTTGAGTTTTCATAGAGCGTGGAGACGGCGTCACGATTTACACGCGACGCCGTCACCACAACACCTGTGATGGCGTCAGGTTATCCCTGACAGCGTCAAATGCCCAGATACAGGAAAACTCAAAATTTTTAAGTATTTTTGAAAATAAAAGTTGTACAACACTTAAGAAAGTTATAATTCTTTTATAAACTTGTAAAACCCTGAGTTTAATAATTCTCTCATTTTATCTTTACTGCTTTATAGAGTCAACCCTAATTTCACATTGTATATTATTATATCACACATTTTATGCTTGGTATAGTTGTCTTTGTCTTTGATTACAGGTTATATTTGATGAGAAAAAGCTTGGAAGTTCTTAGGAAGTTTCAGTGGACGATTCTTAGAGGACGATTTAACCAGTTATTGCATATTTCTTCTCCATTATTAAGCAAACCAGGGGAGTACTAGTTTCTTTTACTTGTTTCCTTTCCCCTTAATTCGTTTTTACGAGTACTTCTATAGAACATTAAAGACAATGTTCAACTTAAGTGTAGGGGAAAATAAGCCTTAGAAACTATTTTTTTATTTTCCATTTGCTTTGTCCTTAAAATGATGAGTAATAAATCAAAACATAGCATAAAAAAGATAATTTTAACCCAAATTCAATTTTTATGACACATACCGACAAAAACTGAGTATTATTAGCGTCTCATGGATAGGAATGTATATGACTAGCACAAAAACCCTCAGAATTCCACCTCAAAAATGTGAGGTTCGCCTTTAGATCTTTAGGAATTCGGGTTTCCATTATTGATACCCAAGATAGTTTATACCTTTACCTTTCTTGAGTTAAGGAGTAAGCAGTCATATGTATCTATTTCATCGTTACGAATGTGTACGTGTGGTCTTTATCGCCATTTCTAGAGCATTGAGATCGGTATTAAATTATATGAGTGTATAGGTAGTATATTAAATTCTAGAGCTTGTTTTTATGATGCGTCCCGAGATCGCATAGTGAGTATTAGGATTTACTTGATAAGAGGCATTAGTATTAACCCATGTTTTACAACTGTAATTGTTATGATGGTCACACCGATCATGTAACTATCCCACACCCTTGCCATGAACTCATCTTTAGTGCAGGATACCCCTAGTACAACCCTTCGAGCCTATCCTTTTTCACGGTTCTCGTAATTTTCTGGTTAAGACGGGCTATTAATGAAGAGCATTGTCACCCTTAAACCAATCGTTACACCTAAATCGCCTTAGCTTACCTTGTATGTACTCGCTTTTAGTACATTATTGTGTTTAACCCAAGTTAATTATTGAGTACACGCTTGCTAAGTCCTTATCCTTGTAAATACTGTTTTGGGACGATTAGGATTCATGGTAGTATTTATTTTGCGAAAGAATGGGGACAAAAAGTTAAGTCAATACCCCCATACGTTTGTTAGATGATCTCCATGTTATTTTGATCCACCTCAAATTGGGTCATTAGTTAGATTGTAAATATCGAGTATGTAAAAGCTCAAGTGTAAGGGTACGTGTTGTAAACCCATGTTATGATGTATTATGTTATTAAAAAAATAATAATAGAAAAGAAAAAGAAAGAGATTCATGTAGAGTTGTGTAGAATTTGTATATCTTCGTTCGAGTCTTGGCTTAGCAACCAAACCAGCGTGTATTCGTGTAAATAATTAGTTAACCCTTCCACTCCAAATTCACCTAAAGCCACCCAAATGTATTCCATCCGTTTCCGTTTCCATTATATGTTATCTTACACCTACACCCCACAACCTTTTAAAAAGACCTCTTAGATAGTAATGAATAATGCTTGCGCCCAGCGGTAGAGGTTTGATCCTTTACCAAGCCTATGGTAATATATATGCTATGACAAGTAATGAGTGTTGATTTTCCATTTCCCCCTTATGTTATAATTTATTATACACCTGAGAGAAAGAGAGAATCCCAAACACTTATGTGAGGTGCTAGTGTATGCTTTCCGTGCTTTTAATTACGAGGTCTAGAAGGTTGTGTTGTAAAATACTTTTAAAAAGTAGGTTAAATAACCCTCATATTGTTATTGTCTAGGTAGAAAAGCCTATTTGCTTGAGGAAAAGCAAATTCCAAGGGTAGGGGTATTTGATGAGGTGTCATTTTATACACTTTTGTGGGGTCGTGTAACCCTTTAAATCGTGCATTTATGCCCAAAATAGGTACTTAATCGTTCCTTTTCAGGTATTTAGCATTTGGAAGGTATTTAGAGGAAATACACGTGACTTGGGCTCATTTGGAGAAGAAACAGACAAGACTACGGACCTACACCAACATCTCTCAAGATTATGTTCTCAGTGGTTGGAGACGGCGTCACGAGTTCTACAGGACGCTGTCACAACCCACTTTATAACGGCATCACAACCTTTCATGACGGCATCAGCTCGCATGACCCAGCCCAAGATCTAGAATATTCTCTTTCACGACGGCGTCACAATTAAAATGCGACGCCGTCGCAGCGATTTATCTATATATACAAATCCGTTTTTAGGGTTTTAAGTATGTAACTTTAGAGTAAAAAAAGGAGACAAACCCTAGTTCGTTTGGCAGCTTATTAGGACGACCTTAGGGCCTCAAAACCCTATTTTAACTCCTTCAATTCATGTTTTAATCAAGTAAGATTATCTTAATCATTCAATATGTCTTGCTGTTTCATTCATTATTATTCTTGCTTTATCTTTAACATGCTTGGCTAAACTCCCTATTGTGTTCATTTATGATTGTATGAAATCTAGAATGTAGATCTTAGTGATGTTGCTTCTTATGATGGATGTGCATGTTAGGCTTTAAAAAACCAGCTTTTGTTTGTATCGCTGTTAATATGTCTAGGGAAACATGATTGTGTAGAAAGGATACCATCGGGTAACAGTCTTCATACTACTTTGCCCCCTAATATAGTTGATCCACTCTTAACATATTTCACATGAATTTAATATACTCTTAGGGGCCTTGTAATAGTCTTCATACTACTTTACTTGCGCGTTGCCTTAACGAAATATTAAATAGACGGCGGGTTCGTGTAATTCATTCATGACTTAGGAAATAATTACATAGATTATCACAAGTGTGACAAAGCAACAACATTAGGAGAAGCAATCTAGGGAGTAATACATGATTAAATGAATACAATCTTTTATTATATTGTTATCACCATTAGTGTAGTTTATTATTTAGTTTAATAGCTAAAACCAAACCAAATCTCTCAACCATATGATTTTACTGCTTTCTATAAAATATAAAAATACAAAAATAATCTTCTCTCAACCCTTAGAATTCTGTTAGACCGTGATCAAGCCTTCCCAACCCATTCTCCTAGAGAACGATAACAATGTAACACCCTCAAATCTGAGTATGCAGCAGAATATTAAATATCAGAGGGCGTTACTTTATAGATCAATAGCACAAGATTTGAGAACGACTAATAAACGTGTCGTTTGAAAAAGATACATTGGATTAACAAAATACTTGTTTGTTACATAAGCCTGTGGCTTCAAATTGTTCAACAATATAAATAAGGATTTCGATTTATAACAATTGTCCCCAAAATGTAATAAGACCTCAACTCTTAAATGTTGACTCTTCAATTATTGACTCCCAATGTATCATCGCACCTCGTGCCTTATTGACCTGAAAAGCATGCTTAAAACGTCAACATAAAGTTGGTGAATTCATAGGTTTATGTAAATCAATTGTAGGAC
>BQNB010079351.1:28338-30268 GCA_026074375.1 Tanacetum coccineum | reverse complement strand
GCTCTAGCTTGTCTGTATCTTCAGGTTTTGGTGACCAATTTCTTAAACTTTCATCTGATCATTCTTTAGTTAGTACTGTTAAGGATAATACAAATGCTAAGATCAACTCGTTAATGGAAGTTAAGATCCAATCTGAAGTTCCACATATCTAGTCTCTATCCATACTTAGAGTACTAGTGTCTATAATTTTCGAACCCACAGTCCTCACACCAGTATAAGAAACTTCTTCAGCAGCACCCGTAACAACTTTACCTCTTCCATCTGTCTCTACCACACCACATGTACCTCAACAAACAACAACACCAATCCCTACACCACCAATCATTACCGAAACTCCTACCATCACCACTGCTGTTCCAGAAACCGATACACTCACTGCTATTCAGCTAAGAGTTGCTAAATTGGAAAAGGATGTGTTTGAGCTGAAGAATATTGATCACTTTGCTGAAACTATTGTTACTCTCAAGTCCTAAGTTCCAACGGTTGTTGATGATTATCTTGGATCCAAACTTGGTGATGCTCTTCAAAAGGCTCTACAGAAACACTCTGAAGACTTAATTTAGAAACACTCTATGAAGCCAGCTCCTGAGTCAAGCAAGATCCAGTCTCTAACTGTTAATCTTAAACAAGGATCCGAGAAAAGTGGTTCAGAGATTCTAAAGATCAAGAGGGAACAAGCAGAAAAGCAAAAGATGCCGAAGTATACCATCAAGTCTACAGACAAGGCAACTCTCAAAGAGTATGATCAGAAAAGCGCTCTCTACCAGACCATGCAAGAAAACAAGTCTTTTAACAGAAATCCTGCTAATCATAAATTGTACCATGCACTCATGGAAGCCTTGATAGAAGATGAAAATGCTAGGGATAAGGGAGTTGCAGACACAGTCAAAGACCATAAAAGAAAGCATGATGATGATGACGATGATGATGAAGACCCTCCAGCTGGACCAAACCAGGGTAAAAAGACAAAGAGGAGTAGAACCAATGAGTCAAAGTCTTCCAAGAAGACATCCACCACCAAGGAAACCCCTAAAGGTAAAGCTCCATCTAAAGGCTCTAAAACTGGTAAGTCTGCTTTTGCAAAGGAACTGGTTGAAGAACCTATTGCGGAGGTGGTAATGGATGATGCGAGTGAAGATGTTTCGTGATGATGATCAACCACAAGATGCTTCTAAGCCCAAGACAGCCATGTACAGAATCTAAAAATGGTTTACAAAACCTACTATGGTTCCTACCACTGATACCGGAATGGAAAAAAAAAGCTAAGTGTACTTGGTCAACATGAACAGCCTTGGTTCAAAGAAACGGTCTCTGCTATAAAGGATCCACTCACATTCAACGATCTAATGGCCACTCACTATTGATTCATCAATGTATGGTTGAAATTCGTCTCAAAAAATGACATTCTTACTCAGATATCTTGTTTTAGGGGGGGACCTGCATATAATCTGTTTTAAAGGTCGAGTTTAACTAGTAGTCATCAAAATAGAGTACCACTTCTTAAGAGTTTTTCATGCATTGAACTTACTCCAAACTTGATGGATTCAAGCCAGAAGGAGGATCGTTTACCCCCTTTGACCTGTCCAAATCCCTCTCTCCCTTACAAGGTTCACCCAGGCCATATATAACCTATTGTTGCTGATTACTTTTCAATAATGATTCTAAAAGTATCTAAAATCTTCATATCCGGGGAGAGAAAAATACACAATATTTCAATCACGAAGGACAAAAGCAGTCTGGACTGATATTGTTGGAATTAAAGACACGTGGTTCATACACTTTGAGAGTCCTACCAAAGTAGGGAATAGACAAAAGATGGCGGGTTTTAAAAAGGAGTAAATTTAAAGCAATTGGGGTTTGAAAGGCGGTATAGCTTTGGCATACATCTAAGCTAAATAAGTTTTCCAATCATAATGTATATTCCACTTAG
>BQNB010079351.1:3338-25838 GCA_026074375.1 Tanacetum coccineum | reverse complement strand
AAGGTGGTTAAGGTTAGGTATCTGTTCCCATGATCCAGCCAGAACCGGAGGGATCTACCCAAGGATATTGCATTAGTTAAAATAGAATTCCTTAGGTATTATAAAAAAGGAGAAAAATGAGAAAAAGAGATAATGCAGACTAAGACAGAGCTAACACTGGAACAAACCCAACAAGGTGTTAGTGATGAAGTATTGGTAAGCACTGAAGGGGTCAAAGAATGAAAAAGAATTGTAAAGATAAAAGGTGTAAAGAAATAAACCCTCCATACACTTAGGCAGAAATTGGGTCAATACATATGCTATCAGAAACACTAAGCTATTGTCTGGTATTGAAGATAGTCATCATGGACCCAGTGATGAAATGCACAACCCTCCCAAGCCATTCAAGGTCTCTCAAAAGACTCTTGTTTCATTTCTCGCGAAGATTAAACACATTTCTATCAACTTTCTCACTCCGAGTTAGTTGGTATTGAAAAGGTGGCAGTCTGCTCGAGCCTCCGACTACTAAAACCAAAGTGCACTATTGAGTCTAGAGCCATAAAAGATATCATCAATAATCTTATTAGGACACTAATCCAAAATATACTTGTTGATTCATACACTGTAACAACAAGAAATATCATAAGAGTCCTACGCAGTATCCTTGTGATATTGCCAAAACATCAGAGTGATACTTAAGTATTCACAGTGACGACGAAAATCCTTCCAGAGCCAACATCAAGCAAGCTCTGCGGTAGGCGACTTGTGAGATCCTATATGGATCAAACTTGTGACATTGGACATCGATTCGGTCCAGACTATGAACTGACGGTTGATGAATTTTAAAATGCATAAAACTCTCGATGTGTTGCAAAACCACTTTAGCAAGTAACACATCGATTGATTTTCAAATTAATTTTTGATTCAATCGGTGAGACAGTAACTCACTGGTTCACTCTTATCATGCTGTCTACTTTGAGACGTTTTAGTAATGAGAACAAGCTGAGTATGATAAATCTAGCACACATGTCAAGGTAGTTGAGTTCGCCTTTGTGACTATGCCAAGAAATCCCGAGATTGAAGAACCATGTAATACTCCATAAGACAGCGTAAGAGATAACAGGCCAGTGATCTGGCTGAACAACGACATTCAGCAGACCGCCCTTCCTATAAATACACGTTAGGCAAAATTCTAAGTAAGATGTAAAGTTATTTCATTCATGCTGATCAGAATGAGCCGTACAATGTATAATTTGCTGTTGTATTTGGATATGTGATACGATTAGTCATCTCCATGGAGACACTCATACCAGATGAAAGTCGCATATGGTAAATCATCACACGTGCCTGAGTCGAACTCAGAGGATCATGACATAACAGAAGGAAAGAGCAATGACTTGAATTATATATAAAGATTACTGCAGCAAGAGGATTAACACGAAGTCAACTTGTCTAGTCAAGATTGCATTTTCACATTTCGATGTTAGATTATAGAGTTGAATACGTTGAGTAATACATTTTCGGTGGCAGGGGTGGGTTCTATGAACTCTTAGAGCTGACTGTTTTACCGTTATCATTAGCTAAAAGTCCAATAGTCATCGTTAACGTCACGTAGTTACGGGTCCTTACCGTGAGGCCATGTGTAAAAGTAAATTGCTATCTCCATAGATAAAATTGCAATTATTGACTATGTAGTGACAGTAAGTCCTAAAAGCTCTAATACTCTGTTCGAAATGCAGCTCATATGATTAGCACGCAATGAGAGTAATGAAGAATCTGTATGATTTGGTATTTGTTCCTATACACTCGCAATTTGTTTCCTTGAATGATTTATCAGCTCCTAGAAACGATGCTATGAGCTTGATATTCTTTAGATGTTATTCCAGTAGATTATTCGATAATGGGTACATTTGCTTTATCTAGAGTCACAACACTACAATACAAGTCTGCTGGATCTCTGTTGTGAGAGTTGTATTCTTGTAGTAGATCCTAACATTGTGATTTATAACATTTGTTTATTTATACTATTGATATTCTGATTCGGGCCAACTTTTTGATATGTTGACATGAATTTTAAAAAAAAGTATAGATATAACTGTGGTAGTGTATTATAATGTATATACTTTATTTGCATGTCTTTGAATGCTGTCACCGATGCCTTGATTTTATCCAAGACACGCTAATTCTATTCGCAATCTATACTGCCTCGCCTATACTTGAGGCAAGCGAGCCTCATAGATGAGATACTAGTAGTCGACATCAGGAGTAATGAGATCGATCTCTCGAATTATAGACGATGAAGACTTCAATCGTGTGCTTTGGTAATTGTGTGTTATTACTTCATCCGCTATCAACTCTTATAGGTTGTGTCATGCTTGTACTTATGTATATGTCTTCCTAATGCTACGTCTGATGTATCATAAGATACGCTCTCTCAGGTGCAGTTGCTCGAATATCTCCACGTGTCCATAGGATTGAATTCTGCTGTATAATTGTCCATATGGTTTATTGATCGTGTTTTTTTTTTGATGTAGCAGAGAGACCTAGTTATAAATTTCAAGCAGTATTATAATCTGTTTCTGGTTTGACCATGATCAGATCAGAGGCTTAGAATATGTGTACGCAGATGTGTTGATTAACTGAGGGAACGAGTGTGAGTATATTGTCTATGTATACGCAGAGTTCAAGTGGGTTCGACGTAAAGTCTACGTAACAAAGGACGACTTATTCGGTCCTCATGATATGTTGTTTTAACAATGTATCTCACCATATGTCACCAGCTCAACCTGTCTCCTAAAGATAGATTAGATAATCTAGCCAGCAGAAACTAAGGAGGTGCTTTATGCACGAAGACGCTTGAATTGAAGGTAACTTAATTCAAATGTGCGTCTACAAGGATACTAAGGGGATCATCGACACTGTTAACGGTACTAAGTCTTTGTAGATAATGACTGTAGCTACACACACTACCGATCTATTACTGAAGTAGTATGTTTTTTTTTATGTTCATTGCTACTGTATTCAATATAAACAAACCATATATTTAACTAAATCTTGGGACTGTATTATCAAATATATGGCGCTGAATAAGCACAATTTTTCACTATCTTCTATAAAGGCACTACGATCAAGCTTTTTCTCTTTCTTGTTTAGTTTGCTTGGTAGGTCAAAAGGTGCCGTGTTAGCATCTTATTCTACTTCCATTGATTATGGTCAACACAAATCCGTGCCAGTCTCTCAGTAAGCTGAAACCCTTATTTTTCGATTGGAATTAGGATTTAGAATGACTTAGGTTTAACATAGGTTTATAATTGAATAGAACTTAACATTAAGATCTCGATAAGCAAGATATTAATTAATTTGATAGATTTAACCTCGCTTTTTAGTTGTTCGACACCCATATTACCATAAAATTATACCGATACAGGTTACAATGCCCAGTTTAATAGGATTTGTTTTTGGGTTTTGTCGGCAAGAATATAATTTAAACTTGAAATCAATAAAATATACACCACACAACGACACATCAATCACTCTTTTCTGTTTGGCCAGATCTTCATAGATTAGCCTTGGTGGTTTGTGAGATGGAGTGTAGAGTTCTTTAAATTCTATTTCTAGAAAGGTCTGTTAAGGTGGAGTGATGTTAAGCTTATTCTAGTAACTCTCTATACCAAGCTGTAAATCCTCAACACATTTCTTGATCACGAGACTTCTTGTGAACATTCAAAGAGCCACAATAAAGTCAACAATATCAATGTCGTTAAGATGGAATAGCTTGTGTTGAACAGCAAAAGCGGCATGTCTTCAATGTCATTCAAGTGTAGATCTATGAAGTCACCTTCTTTAAACTTGTATAACTTTCGATCAGCTCTTTTCACCACAATCTCTTCTATGTGACCATAATCATGTAGTTTCTTAACACTAACACTCTTCACACCAAGAATTTTCTAAGTGGAATATACATTATGATTGGAAAACTTATTTAGCTTAGATGTATGCCAAAGCTTACGCCTTTCACCCCAATGCTTGATCCTTTTTAACGCATCTTTGTCATACCCTACTTTGGTAGGACTCCAAAGTGTAGGAACCACGTCTTTAATTCCAACAATATCATACCGAGCTGCTTTTGTCTTCGTGATTGATATTGTGTATTTTCTCTCCTGATATGAAGATTTTAGATACTTTAGATCATTATTGAAGAAGTAATCAGCAACAATGGTTAGATGGCCTGGGTGACCTTGTAAGGGAAGAGATTTGGACAGGTCAAAGGGGTAGCGATCTCCTTCTGGATTGATCCAATCAAGTTTGTATGTCAATGCATTGAAACACTCTTAGAAGTGGTACTCTAGTTTGATGCTACTAGTACACGTGCCTTTTAACAGATTATAGGCAGGTCCTAACAAGATATCTTGAGTAAGATTGTCAATTTTGAGTCGATTCAACACATACTTAGAGAAGTCAATAGGAGTGGCCATTAGATCGTTGAATGTGAGTGGATCCTTTATAGCAGAGACCGTTTCTTTGAACCAAGGCTGTTCATGTTGACCAAGTACAACTTGATGCTTTTTCCATTCTGGATCAGGGGTAGGAGGCCTTAGAGGTTGTGTAAACCATTTTAGATTCGGAGTCTTGGCTGTCTTGGGCTCAGAAGTATCTTGTGGTTGATCATCATCACGAACCACATCTTCACTCACATCATCCATTACCACCTCAGCAATAGGTTCTTCAACCGGTTCCTTTGTAGAAGCAGACTTACCAGTTTTAGAGCCTTTAGATGGAGCTTTATCTTTAGGGGTTTCCTTGGTGGTGGATGGCTTCTTGGAAGACTTTGGCTCATTCTTTCTACTCCTCTTTGTCTACTTACCCTAGTTTAGTCCAGCTGGAGGATCTTCATCATCATCATCGTCATCATCATCATGCTTTCTTTTATGGTCTTTGACTGTGTCCGTAACTCCCTTATCCATAGCATTTTCATCCTATATCAAAGCTTCTATGAGTGCATGGTACAATTTATGATTAGCAGGATTTCTGCTAAAAGAATTGTTTTCATGCATGGTCTGGTAGAGAGCGCTTTTCTAATCATACTCCTTGAGAGCTGACTTGTCTGTACACTTGATGGTATACTTCGGCATCTTTTGCTTTTCTGCTTATTCCCTCTTGATCTTTATAATCTCTAAAGCACTTTTCTCGGATCATTGTTTAAGATTAACAGTTGGAGACTGTATCTTGCTTGACTCAGGAGCTAGCTTGACAAAGTGTTTCTGGATTAAATCTTTAGAGTGTTTCCGTAGAGCCTTTTGAAGAGCATCTCCAAGTTTGGATCCAAGATAATCATCAACAACCGTTGGAACTTAGGACTTGAGAGTAGCAATAGTTTCAGCAAAGTGATCAATATTCTTCAGCTCAGACACATCCTTTTCTAATTTAGCAACTCTTAGCTGAATAGCAGTGAGTGTATCGGTTTTAGGAACAAAAGTGGTGATGGTAGGAGTTTCGGTTGTGATTGGTGGTGTAGGGATTGGTGTTGTTGTTTGTTAAGGTACAAGTGGTGTGGTAGAGACAAATGGAAGAGGTAGAGTTGTTACGGGTTCTGCTGAAGAAGTTTCTTATACTGGTGTGAAGACTGTGGGTTCGGAAATTACAGACACTAGTACTCTAAGTATGGATAGAGATTGGATATGTGGAACTTCAAATTGGATCTTAACTTCCATTAACGAGTTGATCTCAGCATTTGTATTGTCCTTAACAGTACTAACTAAAGAATGATCAGATGAAAGTTTAAGAAATTGGTCACCAAAACCTGAAGATACAGACAAGCTAGAGCTTGTTGGAGGAAGTTTAGCTTTCTTGGCAGCATCCTTTATTTCTTCAGTCTTTTCAACATCTGCTTGGGCCACATCAGATATTTCTGTATCACCTTTTTCAGAATCTTCAACTTCAACATTTGTCATCTCTACATCCTCATCTTTGCGCACATGAATCTTATACTTATAGATTTCATCTTCATCAGATTCAGTTTCAGCATCTTCATCATCGGTATCTTGAGTATCACTGATATGATCATCGCCTTCGTCATCAGCATCACCTTCTTTATCATCCTTCTCTTCGTCATTAAGTTGGTCTTTTTCTGAGTATTCACTTTCATGTTTAGATCCTCACTTAAGAATAACGTTTTCTTCAATTATAACCTTTTCCTCATTGGGAACCCCTGGTTTAGTACCAGTTCCTTCATTTAAGGTAGCATAGATGAGTGTGGACTCATCGGGAACCCCTGATATAGTACCAGTTCCTTCACTTGAGCCTCCATACCCTGGTGCTCTTGCTAAGTCTTCTTGCTTCTTTAGATGCTTGCATAATTCTAGCAACTTCCTTTTTCAGCAGGCGTTAAGGATTGTACACCTTTGAGCTTAGGCTTTGAAGTGGCTGGTTTTGGCTTAGGAGCACTGGGAGTGTCTTGAATGACTACACTTCTAGAACTTCTGCTACCAGTCTTTTTCATGGCAGATTCAGGGACATATTCAGTTACAATCCTTGCATGACTAGCATGGACTTGCTTTGATGCTTCTTCTTATTTAGCTTTAGTTAAGCTAATAGATTTACCTAACTCCAAAGAAACATCTGGATCAGGAATAATGTTGTCGTCAACAGAAATTGTGACTTTCTTCTTGACCACTCTTCTACTAGCAGTCTTTTTCTTAACATGTTCAAGTTCTGGTTCAGACTCTTCAGATACATCAATAGTTTCCTGAGAGTCTTCAACTGTCTTCTTTCCTTGTGAACCTTTGCCTCTACTCTTCTTGGGGGGAATCTGACCAGTGGAATACTTGATGAACATCTAGTAAGACTCTGACTGCTTGATTGCATCATTAAGCATTACATCAGGAATAGCAAGTCCATATTCCTGATAGTCTTCTCCTATTCTGACAAACTTAAGTCAGCTTACAATACCATCATTCTTGATTATATGATAGTGTTGATATTTGAGGTTGGAGAGAGACTTGTGTTGTTTGAGGAAGTGATTGATGATAACTTTGGTGAATCGGGGGTATGGCATATTTTCACGTCTTGATTTTCTCTCCCTCCTGTGATCAATCTGGTAAGAAAAGTCTTCCCAAATCAACTCAGGATAGTCGACATTCTCTCTGTAGAACATGCCCCACATTATGTCAATCCTGGATTTTTTGAGTCTGTCATTGCTTGTGCTCTTCCCAGAGAGACATTTGTTGATAATTGCTGTCAGAGTTCTCCATGGCTGACTCATGTGATCCACATACATGTTCGTGTACTCTTGAAGTGGACCTTTGTAGCCAAGGTCAATGAGGAAGGTGAGGGTATCATCATCATTTTGTAGCTCAGTGAATTCTTCACCTTCAACTCTTAGACAGATATCCATAATCTTTCTAAAGACTTCAGCATCGACTCTGCACTTCTTGTTGGCCAAAAGGAATTCATAAGAATATGTGCCTTGGACCTTCTTGATTGTGTACCAGAATTGCTGCATAAAGATTTCGAGGACATCTGCAGAGATAGTGAAAGCCTTGAAGCACATGGAGTTCTTGATTACATCAATGAAAACTTGAAATGTTTCTTCATTCTGTGGCACAGTGGTTTCTAATCTCAGATTGGTAGAGCTTATCTTGACTGCATCAGCAGATGAAACCCATTTTTCATCACGAGCAATGACTTGTTGAGTTTCTTGTTGATTCATGATTTTGCTTAAGAATTAACCAATACAGTTTATATACACAAGAGATATATTTTACTGATTAATTTTGGTTATCCTTGATGATATGATTGAATTAGA
The DNA here is from genome assembly GCA_026074375.1 of Tanacetum coccineum. Classification (NCBI taxonomy): domain Eukaryota; kingdom Viridiplantae; phylum Streptophyta; class Magnoliopsida; order Asterales; family Asteraceae; genus Tanacetum; species Tanacetum coccineum. The sequence continues at coordinate 18,055 of BQNB010079351.1, read as the reverse complement.
GATAGGCTATGATTAGGTTTCATGCAAGCATGACTGAATTACTACACTCTATGAATAAGTCAACTAAGGTCAATAGTCAAAGTCAACTGAAAAACTCAACAAGAAAGGTCCAAGAGAACTTAGGACACATATTTAATTAGAGGGTAAATACAAACACATTCATATGAAACACAGATGAAATATGACATACAGAACAAGTATTACACAAATTTTAAAAAATTTGGGCAGAGTTTCCTCTTATATTTTGTCATATTTTGCTTGGAATGTGACCATGTACATGTTTCGCTTCATACATGTTTCGCTTATTGATTCGTTTCTAATAATATATATATAATATAAGCAAAAAGGCAAATCTACTCTTGTGAAAGAGTAATAAGCTAATCACTAATAAAATATATTTCCCGTAAGTATTGATGAGAAAATTACCCTTAGGAAAGGATAAAATTCAAATCGTTCCCGAGTCGTTTTCCCAACGAAGCGTGAATATTGAAAATCTTGTTTCGGTTCGTGATCGCGTGCTTGAATATTCGATATTTTGGATTTTGAATTCTAAATCTAATAACGCAAAGGGAAAGCATATAAAGGCATGCTAATCTAGGAATTAAGGCAATTTAAAAATCCTAACGACATTTAAAGTAATTAATAAAAACTAATTAATAACGAAAAGTAACTAGTTAACCAAAAATATGACAAAATAAAACTCTAAAAACTCAAAATGCAAATTTCTTAAACTAAAATGTATTAAACTAATTTTTAAAAAACATAAATTATTTTTTTTGAATCTTTAAACTAATTAAAACTATTTTTAAAACTAAATGAGACTAAAAATTAAACTAAAAATACTAAACTTAATCCTAAAAATTTGAGAAAATTTATAAAAATACTAGATACTAATTCTGAGGTTTACAAAGAAAAACGATTCAAAAAGCTAATACCAATAAGCTGTGAAAAATCAGATAAGCTTATTAAGCTAAAGCTAAAACAAGTATAAGATTTAAAGGAAACAAGCATATAACGAAAAAGTCCCAAGGGCGCAGTGTTAAGGGGTGTGTGTGTGTTGAGGGGGAGGTCACAGGTTCGAGTCCTATGACTGTCCCTTTTTGTAAAACTTTTTTTTTATTTTTCTTTTTGAAAAACCTAAAGAATAAGCAAAAATAAGGAACTTTAATAAAGGGCTTATTGCCAGAACTTATTTTTAAGCTAGAAAAACTCAATCAAAAGTGACAGCTTGCTTATTTAAGACTTAGTTAAAACAAGGTACTAGTTAAAACTATTTCCTTATTTTAAGACATAATAAGCCATAAGAAGGACAATAAGCTGAAAACAGAACTTGACCTAGACCTAATAAGCACTATTGACTAGAAATAAGCAAACCAAATAAGCTGAAAAAGCAGTAAAATGCATTTAGACAGAGGACTAAAGAAGGTTTTTAAAGGATTTTTACCAAGTTTTAAGCTTAGATTTTAAGCTAATGAGCACTAGGATTAAGCTGTAAGCTAAAAACAGACTTAGGACTAGACTAAAAGAACACAAATAAGCTAGATTTAAGCAAATTATCTAAGAAAATAAGCTAGAAAAGATGAAATGAAAATGACAGTTTAACTACCCTTGTTTTTGGTCTTTTTGGTTTGAAAAAGGCTAATTGCAGCTAACATTTAAGACTCTAAAACTGTTTTTGACAAACTAAAAACTGAAAACAGATTGAAAACATACTTCAATAAGCAAAATTCAATCAAAATTAATCAAAGTCTAGCTAGAATCTAACCACAAATGAATCTGCAAATCCTGACTTTTAAGAAAATTTCATGAACAAGCATTACTTGACTGATTTTTGTTCAATAGACTTTTCCAAAAAACTACTAACCCAAAACATATGAATATTGATGCATTAGAAACCAAATTTTAAACTCAAAAACTACACCTTAAGCATACTTTTATAAATCCAAGAATCAAACAGTTTAAAACCTCTTTTGAATTAGAAGTTTTAGGATTTTGATTAAACAATCTTGAAAACTTAACAAAACTTATTTTAAGCTAATGAAAACCAGTATTTAAACTTATTTAAAGCTTATGAAATTCATTTTTATCACCAAAATCAGATTATACTCACTTTAACTAGACCTAAGTTACTTAACCCAAACACCCCTTTAAAGCATGTAAATCCATTTTTAAGCAAAAACATATCATAACAAGCCACAAATTGCTAAAACAGATTAAGTTCTATTACAGTTAAAGACAAATAAGCAAGAACCTTATGAAAATAAGCACTAGATAATAAGCTACACTAATAAGCTACATTAACTCTTAATTGAGCATATTCTATAAAACTCAAATTAAACAAAATGTAATGATGCAAACTAGTTATTTAAGATACAATAAGCTAACATTAGACAGAATAAGCACATAAGAAACAGTATTAAGCACAAATTAAGCAGATTAATAAGCTGAAAAGGAAATTAAGCTTAAGATAGTAAAAGTAAACTAACCTTGTCCTTTGCTCTAAACAAAGACTTAAAACTGCTCTTAAGAGCTTATCTACAAGCTCCAGCTTATTTTCATAAGCTGGTATGGTCCCATAAGCCCTTCCATTTCTGGCTTATCATCCTCTTTAAGCTCAAATTGACTTTGTAAGTGATTTGATTGATTAGCTTATTCAGTTAAGCTTTAAACAAGCTTAACTTAATAAGTACTAGCTTATTAGGTAATTAAGAGCTTATTAAGCTTATTAGGTAAAATCCAAACATATTTTAAACGTATTTGCATAAAAGTAAAGACAAAATTCAAAACACAATTTAAATAAAACTTAACTTTTATTAATTGAAAAGAAATTACAAGCTATGAAAACAAAGTTACATTAATGAAAAATACAATAAGCTGGAAAATAAGCTAAAAACTACACTAAAGCTAGATATCTCCATCTGTGTGAATGAGCCTCTATTTATAGCACATGAGAGAAGCTTCTAGGCGAGGAGGAGCATCCTATACATCCAATCACAGCCCTTGATTCATAACCAATCCTTAATTCGTCCATTTAGAGCCCTTAGATTGCCTCCACGTCTCATTAGCCAATAGGACACCTTGGGATTGCCAAGGTGTCAGAAATTGATGTCATACTTGCCACGTTGGCCTTCTAGAAAGGATGGAGCATGTGGAGGGAAGGATTTTACCCTGTGTTAATTGTTGCAGTGTAAAAGCGGGGAAAGAAGATGTACAGTAACATTTGACCGAGTTTTATTATATCTTTGACTTGGAAATGAAATTGGGCTTATTTAATATCTTTTGGGCTTGGGCTGTTTTGGACATGGATTTGAATAGGATTTATTTTAGGCTAATAATTTGTATAGTATAAATCTTTATGGGCTGACTTGGCCCAATAAATAGGTACGGGTTGTCCCTTTGAATACGTCCTCAGCTTCGTTTCCTCACGCTCTTTCCAATCTCGTGCTCAGTTTTGTCCTTTTTGGCTTTATTTTTGTCCTTTAGTGAATATACGTTACCTACACAATACAATAAACAAAACATACATATACAAAGTATTTTCCATGTGTTTTTGGTCATTTAAGCTCGTTTTTACAAAGAAAAGTGATATATGATTAAACACATATCACTTAGACAAAGTCAAACCTGTTTCTCTTAGAATAAGTGAAACATGTTTCGTTAGAAAACATGTTTCGCTTTATTCAAGCCAAACATGTTTTGCTTCCTTCAAACGCAACATGTTTCGCTTGACTATTTTCACAACCTAATATCAAATTTTATCACCCATATGCAGTCAAGAAACACTTCCTAACTACACAATACATGTAATATCATCACAGAAGCAATAATCACAAGATTAAACCAACATTTTAGGCTTGATAAAAGAAACTCGAGCATACATATGAGAGGAACACATTTCAAATGGGACAAGCATCATCTAGGAGGCATATATCATATCATAAGGGCACACAGCAGATCACAAACACACTCATTATCACACACAAGAAAACTTATAGCCATTATTTATGTACTAACGCCCTAAATACATACTTTTCCAAGTAAAAGAGCTTTTAGGAAGCAAGAACATGTTTAAATAGCACAAGAATGCTCATGAGAGGATACTTAACACAAACCCACAACTAATTTATCACTTACACATGTTTCACTTTATTCAACTTACAAACAATCGACCTAACACTTAATTGGTTAAGAGTTATCAAATACTGTTTTAGGCGAGTGTTCTACACATCTTAATCAACAAAACCCCTCAATCAATTAGCAAAAAATCTCAACTTTAAACTTATGAACCCTAAATTGTTTTATACTAATTTTCGAGTGTAAAAGGAGTTTTAAAGCAATTCTTTTTACTAGGATGATGAGAAATGAATTATGAACGAGTAATTGTGTACCTTTTGCCTTGAAAACGAATTTTAATTTATCTTATGAATGAAGCGAAATGTGACAGGAGAGTGTTTGTGTGTGTTTGAATTTTTTTAATAAGTGTGAGGGACATCGAAATATGTTTCAGTAAAAATATATAACCGACCATGTTTCTTGAAATGGTAAGAATGACCCATGAGGTTCCTTATTTCTTTTATTTTCCATTTACACTTAGGTTTAGGTTTTACCAAGTTATAGAAATGACACAATGAGTCCCTAAAGATCTAAACTTAGAATCTTATTCCTGGATTTTGCCATTTAGTCCCTAAAAGTTAAAACCAATAACATCTTAAGACCTTTTTGGGTTAAAATAGATATTAGCTCCCTTTTAATTGATGATCTGTTATTGATAAACACTTTTTCCATTTTATTCTGAGATGACTTTTGGAAAGATCATTTTTGAAAGAATTAGATTATTTCTTCCCCTTAAATAAAGTCCCGTTTTCTATTTAAAGAGTTGTAGACATTGTTTGAGTGATAGAAAATTCTTTGAAAATTTGTTTTGATAAGAAACTGATATGATTAATTATTTTTCAAAAACAACACCAATAAAAACAAGATTTCTCTCGTTTTACATAAATAAATGCACTGACACGTACACTCATTTGATATAGCAAGCACGGGTTGTGTTGCAAAGTAAACACAAGCCTTTGAATAAATATGAAGTAATTCATTCCCGAGAAAAAATCATTTCCCGTTGTGAGGTCAAGTTTGCTTTTTGACGAAATACTTGCCTTTAAATTGAAGACCGGGTTGTTATCTGAAATAATAGCAAGCCATATGACATGTTTTGAAAACAATTTGAACTTCTGCTCGAACTTCATTTACAGCCTCGTATCATTATTGAATGACATTTCTAAGGCCGTAAATGTTATCGATTTTTAGAAGACATGTCATGGACACCATATTTTTATATTTTCTGATTTTTTTAATTTTGTATTTTCTTTTTAAAAAAAATTTATAAAATGAAAAATCTTTTTTTTGGGTTTTTCTGATTTTCTTATATACATATGATACAGAGAATATGTGAGTTTACCACCGTTACTCTTCCTCTTCATCTGCTAGCTTTTGCAAAGTCTCAGGAGACATACTTCTCATACCAAGCTTGTTGATGAGAAAGTCAAGTCATTCTCGTACTAAAGGCTTAGTGAAAATGTCTGCCAAATAATACTCTGTTCTGACAAAATACAGCTCAACCACCCCGTTCTCCACTTGCTCCTTGATAAAGTGATGTCTGATGTCTATATGATTGGATCGAGAGTGTTAGAAGTTGTTGCAACATAAAGCAATGGCATTTTTGTTATCGCAGTACAGAGGTATCTTGTTGAACACAAGGCCATAGTCAATAAATTATGATCGCATCCAAAGTATTTAAGCACAACATCCTGACAAGGCAATGTATTTAGCTATTGTACTGGATATGGTGGTTCTATTCTGTTTCTTTAACCACTAGCTCACCAAGCTATCACCTAATAGTTGCATACTTCTAGACGTGCTTTTTCTAGTATATTGACAACCTGCATGGTCAGCATCTGCAAAAGCTGTTAGAGCAATGCAAGAATCATTCGAATACCATAGACCCATATTTATGGTTCCTCTTAGGTATCAAAAGATTTGCTTAACCACATGTAAGTGCTTTTCGATAGGCTTTGCCTAATACCGGGCACACATGCACATAGCAAATATAAGATCTGGTCTACTGGATGTGAGATACATAAGGGTGCCTATCATTCTATGATAACGTGTAAGATCAATGGCTTTCCCTTGTGGATCTTCTTCCAGTTTGGATTTCTCCACCATTAGAGTATCCACTGGGTCACAGGTTTCCATACCATACTTTTTAAGTGATTCAAGAGCATATTTGGATTGGTTTAAAAAGATCCCCCATGGGACTTTAAGAAATCTATAGTCCTATGAAAAATGATAGTTTGCCAAAAAAAAAAATTGAAAAATTGGGTGGGGGGGGGGGGGGGGGGGGGTACAAAGATTGTTCAAACCGAAATCTTAATTTTGAACACATGATTTTAGAAAATGATTCAAAAAGATCAGGTTTAATGGAGGCAAAAATAATATCGTTAAAATTTATACTAGTAATATGTCTTTGCCTTCTCTCCTGATGAATAATGTAAGATCAACGGTGCCTTTTGAGAACTTTTAGGAGAGTAGAAATGATGAGAGCAAATCATATCAAGCCTGTGGCACTTGTTTCAAACCGTAAAGGGCTTTCTTAAGCTTGTACACATGGTTGGGATTCTCTGGATCTACAAACCCATCCGGTTGACAACGTAGACCTCCTCATGCAGTATGCCTTTCAAAAACGCGGTCTTCACATCCATTTGGCAGATGCCCATGTTTATATGAGCAGCGAATGCAATAAAGATACGTGTGTCCTCGAGTCGTGTAACTGGAGCAAAAGATTCCTCAAAGTCTATGCCTTCTTCCTGACGATATCACCTCGTTACCAAATGAGCCTTATTTTTTAACACACCTCCCAGTTCGTCTAATTTCACCTTGTATATCCACTTCAAGGTAGTAATCATAACACGATCCGGACGAGTTACCAGCTCCCAAACATCAAGACATTCAAACTCATTGAGTTCTTCTTGCATGGCTTCATTCTAACAGGATTTTGTCAATGCTTCTTTATAACTCTTGGGTTCAACAAAAGAAAGGAAAGCATCAAAATAATAGAATACTTTGTAGTTGCAGTTGAGTGGAAACGGTCTCTAGTAATGGATGGAGCCGAATTCTTCTTTTTCTAGAAGCCCTAGTAGATCCCTGGAACTCCTTTTTGAATGAATGATACGAATGAGCAGGGAATGGGCCTCTATTTATAATTTTTGACTCAACAACGGCGTAGTTATGGGTGTGAACTACACCGTAGTTTTGCTGATGCAGGCTAAACGTAACTACGGCGTAGTTAAAGTGGCGAACTACGCCATAGTTATGACTAGACGTATGCTCCTTTGGTGAATCATAATAGCTATGGTGTAGTCCAAACGGGGCAACTACGTTGTAGTTCCTTCTATGCACTTGTGGTCTTCATCTAAACTACGACGTTGCTCCATCGTGACAACTACGTCGTAGTTTGTCCTGGCATCAATATTCCGTTCACTTTATCCGTCCAATTCCCGTGTCTTTTCGTTCCAATGCTCATAATTTCCTGTAAATGAAATATAAAGTGATTAAGTACATATTTTAACCACAAATAAACAATTATGATAATTTCTATAAGGGATATTAATACAAAAAGGTATAGAGTATTTGATGTTATCAGGATTGTAGGACTCCCGTTCCAGCAACAACTAAGAGGGCCCCAATGGCAAATCAAAAGGCTGCTGTTACTTGCTATGAGTATGGAAAACAAGGGCATTACAGGAGTGATGCTCGAAACTAAAGAATCAAAATCGTGGGAATCAAGCTGGGAATAGAGAAGCTCAGGAAAGAGCATATGCATTGGGAGGAGGAGAAGCCAACCAAGACCCTATTGTCATTACAGGTATTTCTCCTCAATAATCATTATGCTTCTATCTTATTTTATATTAGTGTCGCTAGAAGTTTTGTATCGACTACATTGAGCTCCTTAATTGATATCATCCCATCTGCATTAGACACTAAGTACGACATTGAGTTAGCTGACGGAAATATAATAAGGGCCGATACTATAGTTCGGGGTTGTACTTTAAATTTGCTAAATCACCCGTTCAACATCGACTTAATTCCCGTAGAACTCGATAGTTTTGACGTTATCATCGGTATGGATTGGTTGTCGAAGTACCACGTTGTGATCATTTGCGATGAGAAGATTGTTCGTATCTTTCAAACCCCCAAAAAGTATCACAGTGAAGTACATAACCGGGGGCGTGATGTCATAAATATACAGGCACAAAGTACAAAAGAATGACCAATATATGGACGTTTTAAAATAATACCTTGTTGCATTAAAATAAGTAAATAAAGTTTTATGTAAGTTCAAATATTCAAAGGTAGCAGCGAAAACAAAGGATAAGTTTTTAAAACGACAACGGGTATAAATGATAGATTTCCTATGAAAACAGAGTCAAATGCATGAAGACTCCAACTAGCACATCAAGAAGTTCCAATGAGTTAAGCACCTGAGAAAACATGCTTAAAATGTCAATAATAATGTTGGTGAGTTCATAGGTTTATGTAAAGCATAAGTATGGACCGCAAGATTTATAAACGTATGACCATTGTAACATATACAATTATCGTCAAAAGAAACTACGATTTGCACTAAGCTCATGACACCAAAGCTATGACGTACGATGCAATTTAATGCACAAATAAAGTATAGTGCCTAAATAGGTGGCCAACGAGAAACCACCTAATATACTGACATGGTATACGTCCGTTTGACCAGTCTGTCAGTCATATCAGAATCACCAATACACGGACGGGGATGTCAATCCCAATAGATCTATTTATAACACTCATACTTACAACACGTAATTAACGGTTCATGATAGTGGGTAATAGTGGTTTAATGCTACTTAGGCAAATCCGTAATCATGTAAAAGTAAAGTAAAGTACTTACGTCCAATGTAAAAACAAGCAATATTTCTTACCCTAATGCTTGTAAAGTAAACGTAAATACGAGTAAAAAGTGGGGCTATAAACCCACCTTAAGCAAAACGATGAGTGGGAAAAATAATCAACGGGTGAAGTACAATCGCGAAAATCCTAACCGTGACCTAATTAAATGATAATGGGTCTTAATGCAAGGTAAGGGTAAATTGATGCATATGAAGTTTTTAGGAAATTAATATCACCCGCACATGTTTGAGTTTTAGTTTATAAGTCAAAACAACGTTTACGTTAAGTCCATCATTTTTATCCACTTATAATATATTCTACGGCTTTTATAAGTACTATCCTTAATTAATCAACCAACGCTTTCCTAATAAGGTTTTTAAAAGCTTTAGACCTATCTAAATAATATATAAGTGTTACTATATGATTCGCTAAGGTTTTTATAGCTCAAACGGACCCAAAAACGCCCAAAAACCCATTTTCATAGTTCAATCAGCTTACTTTTGCCTTATAAAATTCCCAGATTTAGTCCGACTTCAGGAGAGCGTATCTCCTTTGTTATAAAGACTTACGGGTCTACCAAAAGCTACTTTTGAAGAAAAATCATAATTTACAAGTTTTCTTTTATAAATTTTGGCCGACTAGGACCCGAAATGGGTCAAAACCCGAATTTGAAATCTAGACAGATTGTGTCCGAAACAGTTTTGAGCTGGGAAAAATATTAGTGTTTCACCGAACTTCATAAGGCCATATGTAACACCCCCAAATTGGGTCGTAGCAGAATATGGGTTGAGAGTGTTACTTCATAGATCAATAGCACAAGATGTATATAAGAACGACCATTTAAAAGTCGTTTAAAACCAATACATTGGATTTAACAAATAGTTTGATACAAAAGCCCGAAGCTTCACTTGTTCGATGTTCAAAATACAAAGATTCTAGTCCATAACAAATGTTTTCCCCAAAATGTGATGCAATCAAATCTTTAATGCATATGACTTCCAAAATAACGACCACCAATGTATCCCTTACCTTGTACCTCATTGATCTCCTGAGAAAACATGCTTTAAAACGTCAACAATAATGTTGGTGAATTCATAGGTTTGTAAAATGTATAATGTAGGACCGCAAGATTTCCCCATGATAATGCAACAGATGCAAACATCAATGAATGTAATTACGTTTCCTTAAGCTCATGACACTGAAGCTCGACATGTATAAATTGCCAACATTGCCCGTGATGATGTTCTAACCTGCAACATCCCAAATCCGACATGGTATACGTTCGTTGTCTGGCATACCGGCACAGTGAGCATGACTCACCCGAACGGGGATGTCAATCCCAAATAGATCTATTTATAACATTCGCGCTCACAACAAGTAATTGACAGTTCATGATAATGGCCTCAGAGGGTTATCGCTACTTAGGCAAACACGTAATCGTTAAAATGTACACTTGCGTCCAATTTGTAAAACATGCATATGTTTCTTACCCCAAACTTGTAAATCATTATAAATGTAAAACGTGGGGCTATGAACTCACCTTGAGTGAGTAAATCATCAATGTAAATCATAAACTGAAAATGTGTCACGAAAACGTCTAAAGGCGACCTAATTAATTATAGATCGTATGAGTACTAAGTACTTTGAATATCTAATACCGTATATAATTCTATATAGCTACATCACCATCTATTTGTATTAGTGAAATAATATTTATAAAGTTAAAAGGTTTATAAATATTTCCTTAGTAAAAATGTCATAACTTTCTCGTTTTAAGTCCGTTTTGTACGTTTCTTATGTCCACGCTTTCGTATTAAGAAGAGGTATCAAAATACTATATTTTTGTATTTTCAACTATAACGCCCCGACCCAAAAGGGTAGAAGTATTACAAATATGGTGTGACATCAAAGGCATACATAATCATAACACAAGCATAAACAGCGGAAGTCTCAAATAAATAACCAAAGGAAAATAAGTCAACATGACTTAAGGTACATAAGTTCTCAAAGGACAGACATATCCAAACGAAATAACCAAAATAACGAATGTCTCGAAAAGTAACAAATCATATATCAAAACTAAGATCTCTAGGGTAAGTCCACACTCAGCACTCATATCCCGAAAGCAACCCCAGCTCCTAGCTTAGATACCTGCCGCAGGAAAAGAAAGTGCGGCTGAGCTTACAAAGCCCAGTGAACAGATATATATAATCGAACGCAAAAGATAACGGAAAATCAAAGGATACGATATAAGGTGCAAAGGATATCACAAGACATGATCAAAGGAATACAAATATAAGGTAAGACAAATCAGAAGTCAATTCATAGTGTAAGGTAAGATGAATCAGAAAATCAAATCAAGTCCAATTACCAAGCCCAAACAAATCATATCATAGTAACCATGGAGTCGCGAGCTCCAAAATTGTGAAAGACGTGGAATGCACCCAAACATCAGTCACCAAATATACATATATCATAATGTCATAATCCATCGAATACAAAACAAATCTAGGATGCATCCATACGCCCCTTAAACAAATAATAATCTTCATAATGCGCATATAATATCAAATGGGGGACGGTGTGAGAAATCACTCACCCACACATGAGTCATGCCAAAGGTGCATCAATGACACGGCCATGTTACCTTCATGGCTAGGAAACAAATAGTGGCTTGGTTCTCAAACTGAAGGGTTCAAAGCAAAGTCATATCAAAGTTCATTTCAAAGGGATCATAGCAAAGGTTCAATGTGTCAAAGGTTTCAAAATATCAAAGGCTAGCATTAGCAGGGTATTCAAATAGAAACATAATAACAGATCATCTAAGAGACAACCAAGAATAAAAGGCTCAGAGCAAATGTAGCAAGTCAACATAAGTAATCAAAAGATAGAGAGGAATATTTCATGAGGAAACCTTAACCGATAAGGTCAGAATATCTTGTACTTATCCGAAGCAAAGAATAATCAAGAAAACACACAGGAAATCAAACATATCCCTCTTGACCGAACCTAAAGAAATGATGAATTCGAATTACAAACCATTCATTTAAGTTATACTTTCCATTTTTAGTAACTTTCCATTTTTAGTAAGTTTCTATTTTTAGTAAGTTTCCAAAATTAGTAATATTCATCATTTGAGGTTTATTTAAGTATTAGAATAGTTAGGGACTTAACACTATCAACTTACAAGTTCAGGGGTTAAATTATGACAACTTTGCCATATTTTAGGTTTAATATACAAAATCAAACAAATTTGTCAAGGTTATAAATGTGTAAATATCAAAGGTTTCACATTTTATTCCAGATTATACCTTCCATTTTCATATTTACAAGTCAACCCTTGAATTTACCACCATTTACATATTTAGCCTTTTTGTTTATTAATTATTTAAACAAATATCTTTAATTATCTATAATTACAAAAACAAGTCCTTTAGATTTCAAATTATGACAATTCATACTTTTATACATTAAATCATAACCAAACCTATCCACTTTTCATAATTTACAATTTTAGTCCCTCTATTTTAATTAAATTCTTTTTAATTACTTCTTTATATTTAATTTAATCCATTTTAATCCAAAATAATATTTAATGAAATGACATTTTATACCCCAATTGAATTTAATACGAGATTATAATAAGTATAATAACATGTTTAAATAGAACCTCATGTTTTAGAAATTACGAATCACCCCCCTTATATTTTTAAAATCAAAAATCGGCTAATAATTAAATCAACAAACACTAATTTGATTTTTCCCAACCACAACAAATTATTGACCCATAATTGGCATTAATTAAATTACTGGAAAAAATAGCAAAACCTAACCTAATTCGTTTTTGAGTTACATAGTCCCACTTTTTACATTGTTTTAAACTTGGGATGGAAATGATACAAGTGTTGAAATGAGTTTTAAATTGTTATAATTATGTGTTAGTGTAAATACGTGGACTATTATGTGAGTGATATGCGTTATGTGCTACATGTTTTGTGATGTGATATTGAGATGTTGCCTAGTCAGGTGGATTACTTGCGGGTATCTATGGCCTGAGCTAAAGGGAAAAAGGATTGATCCAAGAGCGATTGAGGTCGTCTGCTTGGTGTTTGTGTGGTTGATTGGATTGAATTGCATGTTAGCTTGTATGTTAGTTAGCATAATTGTCATGCGAAAGTATTGTTTTATAATCACAGTAATTTAATTAATGATTTTGGAATAAGGATTTATATGTGTGTCTGAAAACCTATGTTTCTCACCAACCATTGTGTTGACGTATAAGCATCATATTCAGGTATTCAGCAGGATGAGATTAAAGTTAGGAAAAGTGCCTAGATGGACCGTAGGCAGTTGTCGAAGTTTAGTTGTCTAGATTTCGTTATTTGTTTTGGATGTGGAATGTTAATTGTTTTGTATTTGTTTTGGATGTGGAACTGCCTTCATTTTTAATGTCAGACGCCTTTTGGATTTTGTAGATGTGTTTGGGTATTTTCATGACACTGCGTGTCTATACCTTGTATTTTTATGCATGTTTTAGTTTCTCTTATAGACGCCAAAGTGTTGTGATGATTCCTTTTCTCGTCGCGACTCGCGTTTCCGCCTTGGCGGGGTGTGACATATCAACAATGAGACAGGACAATCATTGCACTTATAAATTAAAACCAACATTATATTTGATTAAACATGGTTAATACGCTTTTCTTACATAAGGCTTGATTGCTTCTCTATCTTCTAACTATCAAATTTATATGTGTTATTCGCCATATCTCAGTCAAGGTAAACCCAAACTCGTGCCTGTCTCTTAGGCTGAAAACCCCTCTTTTACCATTAGTTTAGGTTTAACTTAGGTATAACTTAGAATAACTTAGAACTAACTTAGATAACTAAAATACTGATAATTAAGCATTAACGTTCTCGCTCTTAGTAATCGACACCCTACTTACCAACGAATCTACAACTGATCAGGTACACTGCCCGTTAGTGTTGTTCTTAGGTTTAGTCGGCAAAATATAAATATTAAAACTTGATAACAAATAATACCTACGCATAATGACATATCAGTGTGAAATTCAAATGGGTTGTGAGGAAGAAGGTGAATAGTGGATATGTGGTGGAGAATGTTTTGATAGAATGTGGAGGAGCCTATGTTGGGAATGAAGGGAACTAAAAGTAAAACAAGTACAAGGAAGGTACATTATGTAAGGAAATGTGAGTTGTCCCATGTGGGTATTATTTGGGGAAGGTTTGTGTGAAGAAGAGTTTAGGCTTAGAGAAGGTTTGAAGATGATAAGTATGAAGGTGATGATGTTTAGGGTGAAATCAAAAGATTGATTTGGGCTTATAATCACATTGCCAATAAGAGAGCAAAAAGTGGGCATATGTGATATGAGATGGTTTAAAAAAGGAGTGATTAGAGTGTGTGAAGGATATGATCATTTTTTAGGTAAAAAGGGTAGACAAATGATTAGGATGAATGTGTTGTAGGATTGTGTAGAAGGAGTGTTTATTCATTTGTTGGAAAGAGATTAACAAATGATTAGAAGGAATGTATTGTAGGAAGTATGGTATGGAAGTGGTGTATGGAGGAATTTAGAGTTTGTAAAAAATCTTGTACATGTGAGGAATACATGTTTGAGTTTGTAAAACATTTATAGGTAAGGAGGTGAGAAAACTTAAAGCATGATTAACCTCCAAATACCACAAACTCAAATAGTCACTTGGACTTAATCTATGATAATCAA
>BQNB010079350.1:0-30268 GCA_026074375.1 Tanacetum coccineum | reverse complement strand
TCCTAGCCGCCTAAAGAAGAGGTGAATATGTCTATTAGGCCTTTGCCTGATTTGTATAAGTGGATCGTGATTTCTAGGACTTTTTTTGTAACTCGTTTTGTTGTTGGTGATGATGATTGTTGTTTTTCTGAGATGAGTGGTTGGGTTTCTTCTGCTTGTGTTATTTCTACCATGGTTTATTTGGGTTTTGATTGGTTTGTTGGATGGTGTGACAGACAGTTGGTTTGAGGAAGAGGAAGACTTTTTCTCTTGTTTGGGATAATTTGTAATCTATTGTTGTTAGTGGGCGTACGTCTCTTTGTCGATTAGTAGCTTAGTGGAGTTGAGTTCCATATGGATAATGGACTGTTTACCTTATACTGGGCTAGATTAACTAACGACTAGGGTGAGCAAAATGGACCGCGGACTGGATCGGACCGTGAAACTAGCCTGAACCGGATTGATTGGACCGGGCTAAACCTATTTTGTTCTTGTCCTCAGTCTATCATTTTTCTTACTTTTTGTCCTCGCTCCGGTCGGTCCGGGTCGCTCTTACAAAAAAAGGGAAATTATGCCTTGTTGGACCGGACCAGACCGAAGACCGAACCAGACCCTCTTCCTCCCGTACAAAAGTTACCCATTTGGAGTTATGACATGTTACTGGTTACCCTACCCACCCAAACCACCCAATTTTTCCAGCTTTAGA
Source organism: Tanacetum coccineum (assembly GCA_026074375.1). NCBI lineage: Eukaryota > Viridiplantae > Streptophyta > Magnoliopsida > Asterales > Asteraceae > Tanacetum > Tanacetum coccineum. The sequence continues at coordinate 29,583 of BQNB010079350.1, read as the reverse complement.
CAGTATGCATCATGTCATACGATAATGTTACAAGTCACTGATATTGTCAACAATGGACGAAGGTTATATATAACCCAAGTAATAGATTATATTAATTTTAGCCACCCGATGTCCAAAACAAGCTCTTCTTTGTACTCCCAAGAATCAATATACAAAGAAAAGGGAGGTTTATTACTAGTTACACATGCTCGTAACTAGAGATTAGTCTAAATAATTCATGAGTAACTTTAATATCATATGCCAGATAAACAAACTCTCAGTCTGACTCTAACCTCCCCTCATCAGATGATTGTTCTCTAAAATCAAGTTAATATAAGTTCGAACTCCTAAGTGAGGATACACAAGGTCAGTATATATATGGTGTGTACATATAAACAAGTTAAAGAAAATAGAAGCAAAAAAACAGAGCTATTACGGAATTCATATATAAGTATAAAAGAACAGTGAGCATGTTTAAGTTTTACTTCAACTGCCCCGCTTTAACTTAAGCTATCTAGGAAGAAGTATGTTTTCTGTGGCCTCTGCCTATCTTCTCTCTCTAAGGCATTTATTTGCAAATTTTTTAGCAATATTTAATTTCATCTATACATTTTTATAAAACTTCAATTTGCTGAATTGGATATATTCCCTCTCTCCACATTCATGTATGGAGAAGCATTAACCATGCCCATACAACTCCTACTTTATCAATAATTAAGGCTCAAACCAAACACCATCTATCATTTATATTCTCACTTCCTCGTTCACAGTTTCAAACCGATGATGCATCCGCGTAAGACTTACATAACGTTCTATCCAAATGACACTATCCTTCTTATACAATATCATAGTTATGAGTTAGAATTACTACCAAAACTGAGTTTAATACTAGTCGTGTAAGCACATCAATTTGAAATAATCAACAACAAACATGCCTTGACTTAACTTTTCGCCATGCCTTAGTTCCCTCTAAATCAAACTACAAGCACAAATATATCCATATCATACATATATGAATCCAGTGATCCGTTCTTTTAACGCTTACACAAGGGTCCGTCCAATTCACCCTACCATTTCTACAAAGTCAATTAAACTATCTTCACAATTTTGTCTGACATTTTATCATCATAGAATCAATCAGTCGCTAACAAATCTATCACAACAACAACAACAACAACGATACCCAATCCCACCTGGGCAGGGTAGTCGCTAACAAATCTATATACACCACAAATCTATGTTTGGGAGCAATCTCGCACCACATGAGGTACAAGCCCTTTCGTACTTCAGTAATAATATACATAATCATCAGTTTAACTTCATGACATGCCTTTTGGTCTCCTTTAAATCAAATCAATACACACAATAATACCCCTAATTATGTTATAAGTCACTTTTAAGGTCAAACTTAGTTTTATGTTACAGTAAAGTACCAAAACTAACTTCAATTATAAGACTAGACGAAAGAGGTCTTCCTTGTTCAAGTCCTACCCTGTCTCACCGTAACAACCTCCTCCTCGCTCTGTCTCACCATAGTCGTACCCTCATCCGGGTCCGTCAACTCTAGATAGGCGTCCTCCGGAGCAACATCTTCCTGGCCTCCCTCAGTCGGAACAGAGACCCCCGCAACCGTAGCAGAACTACTACCCCTAGCGGCCGGAACCACCAGAGACATAAAGCAATGTTGGGTACTCTCTAGCAACTTCACCTGGTCGTCTCCCTTCTGAACCTCCACCGCTTGGACCTTTCGAGGGTCAACAGTCTTGATAAAGTCAAACAAGCACATCTCTGCAAAATAAACATCAAATGATCAGGTTTCATAATGTAAAAGTACCACCACCAAAGGGAAATAACACCCACCCGATCCGTCAAGATGCTTAAAAGCCGGATAAGAATTTTCGTCAAAAGGATAAGACGGGCTCAAACCCACAAGGCACAAGAAGCACTTCGGATACCGGCGGAAAGGAGTCTTATGGCTTTCAAGAAGTTTAACGGTTTGCTCTTGATGAGCAGTAAGATGGGGAGCCGGATCCTTTTCTAGGGCGCCTCCCGTATACAAAGGGACGGAAATGGGAAATACGCAAGAATCAACCCAGAAAAAATAGTTGGCCCAGTTTTTAATGGAATCCGGAGGTTTTGGAAAGCAAGATGGAGCCGAGGTGGAACGCTTAACAAAAGAAAACAATCCATCGCTATACGAACAGGTGTAGAAGGCGCGGAACACGGTCACTGACGGTGAAAGGTCAAGTACGCGCGTCAGAACCTCAAAATAAGACACCCTGGCGGTGCCAAAAGACGACAATTAGGAAATATACACACGGAAGTATTTAAGAACGGCCATAAAAAATTGTAAATGGAATCCTATAACCACAAACATCAAAGATCCTAGTATATACACCTACTTTACCGACTGGAAACTGGGTAATGGTTTTACCACGCCCTGGAGCAGTGGGATGAACCTCAGCCAGAATATAAAAGCTATCGCAAAACCTATCTACCATTTCTTGGGTCATAATAGAATATTTAGCAGCAAAGTTAGCCATTTGGGAGGTTGAATGAGGAAAAATGTAAACCTGAAGTTTAAAGAACCTTAAAAAAGAAGAAAATGAGGTGCGGACGTATGATAAAGATGAACAGCTTGAAGAAATCAACAATGGTGGAAAGTAAAGTTGTAAAAAAGGAAACAGTAAAAATAGGAGGGGGTATCTATACCCTCGATGTATTTACCTACCCATAGCCAGATGATGACACGTGTAACCCATTCACGTGATTAACGGTTGGGGTTCGCATACGAAACAGTTAAAAAGCTGTAAGTACATCACATCAGTCAGAAGATAAAATGACAACATCGGTCCACGTCACCTAAACGTCACCAACTTGATAAGGAAGCTTCGCGGAGAAGACACACGAACACGGAAGGCGGCAAACCGTTACCAATGAATCGGAAGTCTAGCACTGATGACCGCACGTGGGACATGGTCCGCAGGCAATATCATACTAGACTGGGGAGACTTGATGACGTATAGTAGGTATACCAAGCCTCCGGGCTTGGGTCATACTGTTACTTAGGCTTCTGGGCCCAACTTAGCAGTTATGGGCCTAAACTAAACCCAAGCCTGCACTGGTAACGGCCTGGACACAGTAAAACGGACGCGGACCTAACTACAGGCTACTTCCGTCCGCAGAAAACACACGCATCCATACACACGATTACTGCGGAACCTTGCCCGACAAGGGACCCACTCTGGCTACTAACGAAACAAACAAAATATTAGGAAACTCTAATATTTCACTCGCTTATAAAAGGGACCCTCTGACACAATGAACAGTATTATTTTCTCACTCTACATACACACACTTTCTCTCTCTACATGTTTACTTACTCTCACGCCGGAGTCTAATCGTGGGGTCCGTCCCCACGGTAAGGCTAACGGTTTTTATCTGATTGTGCAGGAAATCATCTCACCTCTCATGCTCTAGTACAAGACCTGACACTTAAATCATTTGAAGGCCGGGCCCAACGAAGGATTTGAGCCCTATTCTAAGCCCGACACTTTATTTGTACTAACACCATACATTCATGTTAGTTTGTACTATGCCTATTAATTTTTTTATCACCTACTGTATGACTCTTTTTTGTTACAAATAAGCAACTGATGTATCCATGTTAGTTCATTACATGCCTACTTCCTCCTTGCATCCATTTCCGTAATCCTCATGTTTATTTTTTTTCTTGGAAATGTTATACTTACACATAGGAATTAGTGTTGTATAATTTTTTTACCATGTACTGTCTCACTTGTTAAAAATAAGGAACTGATATATCCATGTTAGTTTATCACATGCCTATTTCCCACTTGCATCCATTTCTGTAATCCTCATGCTTATTTTTTTTTCTTGGCAATGTTACACTTACATATCTTAGGAACATGGCGACAACTAGCAACACGGACTCTAGCCATCAGAATAAGGGAAACATGATTGTAGTAGAAGAACCAGAAATAACAAACTTTGCCGACCTCAAATCGACAGATTCTAACAAATCAATTGAGCTGAATCTACCAAGAAGACGAAACATGAAGACAACACCAAACCTGACCCATGATTAACAAAAACAAAAGACCCATCAGCCTTAGAACTACTACTACTAAAAAGTCTGTATATCTATAACTTTAACTTAAGTAGTGTACTGTTGAAAACCTCAAGTGCGCCTGCACTTGCTACCTTTTGTATAATCACCATCAACAGGCGTATAAGACTCAAGTATGTTGTATGTTAATGGTAAATTTTTTGTTTTTTATGGTTTATACTTTTGCTAACGCCTGCTTATTACTCTTTAGCCGATCACTATGGTTGTCACATCCGTACTTTTCCTTTTGAGGAATTTGCAGGTTACGTTGTTTGCATGATTTGTTAATCCATAAGATTTGCTAGCTAAGCCAAATCTTGTACATCTTGAGAGTAATTAAGAATGGTACTAAGATGGATTAGTAAAACCATGTGTTAGCAACTAGGAAACTTAAAAACCACCACCTAAGGTACAAATTTGGTTCGGTGTGGGTGGTTTGTCAAACCAAGAGAGCTAACTAGCTTCTCATCATATAAATACTATTCACTAGCTCACTTAACCACTTTTCCAAACTCTTATATACTTTAAACTCTCATTCGGATCACAAACAAAAAAAAAAAAAAAAAAGTAAAACACAAAAAAAAAAAAAAAAAGAAATAAAAAGAAAAAACAAAAAAAAAACAAAAAAAAAGAATAAAATAAACAAAATAAACAAAAAAAGAAAAAAAAAAAAAAAAAAAAAAAAAAATAAAAAAGATAGAAAAAAAAAAAAAAGAACAAAAACAAAAAAAAAAAAAAAAATAAAAAAAAAAAATAAAGCAAAAGCCCCCCCCCCCCCCCTCCCCCCTCAAAGACCCAAAATCGCCCCCTCACCCCCACTCGGGCAAAACCCAGCGAAGCACCAGAGTACACCTAGCACCGGGCACGCACCCCACCCGACCCCTACACAACTCAGAGCAATAATCTACCCTAGACATGACCCTCACGCCCCTTAGTCAATAACCATAATAACATTGACTCAATGCTATCTCCTTATTAGATCGCTACCCAACCGGGTAACCCGCAACCTTATAAGATGAACAGTTAAAAACAAGTGAGGTGCAAAGACCTAAATAAAACGCATGTACAAGAGATTGATTATGCCAATCACTTTGCATAATGCCCAATTTATATGAAACCTTGGACTAGACGTAACAATATACATTAACACAAAAAGGTACGAAAACTAAACTGAAACATTCTTGTAAACACAAATGAAGACTACGGAATGTGTAGGCAACCATATCTAGCGTGTGCAGTTAGCGAACACATACCATAAGCATGCAAAAACAAAAGCTCACATTAGTAAACTATCTCAATAACGTGTACTTAAAGAGAACAAGAACACCGAACGGCACTAATGGTCTTACGATATAACCCACTCAGCCCACACGACGGGCCCAACAGGCCCAACAGTGGAGAGACCCTGAGGCTATAATAATCTCAACGAGCTTATTTAAGGTGACCTACGAGCTTATTGAAACATATAAAGGCCCTAATTAACCCATAAAAAACCGAAAACGAAACCTTAATTGACCTTGGTACTAATTTTTAGAAAAAGGTTGTGTATTGGTCCAACGAGCCCAAATAAGCTCAAATAAGCTCATCCGATCTTATCAATAAAGCCAAACATCTTAAGCAAACTTAAATAATCCTAACGAAATTGCATATTACAACCACTTTTAACTATAACAGTACCCTGTAGTAACCATTATGGTACTACCAGTACCAATGACAATATTATTCTACCAGGAGTAACTAATATGCTACCAGTAGTAATGACTATACTACCAGTAGTAACTATAACATTACCAGTAGTAACCATTATGGTACTACCAGTACCAATGACAATATTATTCTACCAGGAGTAACTAATATGCTACCAGTAGTAAGTGACTATACTACCAGTAGTAACTATAACATTACCAGTAGTAACCATTATGGTACTACCAGCACTAATGACAATATTATTCTACCAGGAGTAACTAATATGCTACCAGTAGTAATGACTATACCTACCAGTAGTAACTATAAAGACCTAAATGTCATTTTCGTAAACTTAAAGGACTAATTATGTAATTATCAAAACTAAAGGGTTTACAGTGTAAATATTTATATTTTACAAACCTAGGGTTAAAGTGTAAAATAAAATACTTGAAAGTATTTTATGAACAAGGGGGGATTAATTAAACGTTTAACGAGACAATCGAATATAAATATATTCGGATTATTAACGGGCTTAAGTAACAATTTAATAAATAAAGTATAATTTATTAAATAACGATTTCACGTTTTTCAAGAAACAACGAGATTGTAAATACAAAAATCATGTGCACCACCACACAAGTGATAACAATATATATAAACTAGCAAATTATACATCGAGTCTTTAGCCTAAACTTGTAGACTAAGACTGGCCGTATTTACTTAGGTATTTGACGGTGTGGTTCATACTTGGATATCTATTATCAATTTCCAGAGGACTATTCACTCAGAGAGTCATACAGCCCCATTTTAATGTTATTTGAATGATTTTACATCTTTGGGGTAAGAACATCTTTGTTTTTACAAAATTGGACAGCAAGTGTTAACATTTTATACACCATTAACGTGTTTTCCTAAGTACGATAACCCATTGTGACCCGTAATCATGTACTTTATGTTGCGATATTTGTAGTTGGGACTGCATGTTGTTAGCTCAGAATTTTATTGATAGATCTATACGGTATAGACAATCCCCATTCGGGTGACTAGCTATCACCGTGAACGAACGATTATATAAGCATGTCGCCGAGAGTTGTGGATGTTTCGGGTAAACACATACCGGGACAATACAGAGCAATTTATTTGCATTCATTCGACCTGTCAAGCTTCGTGTCATGAGCTTAAAGAAAATGGAAATAACTTTTATGATGTTTTCAAGTGTTTCTAAATCATACACTTGGAAATCTGCGGTCCTACCAATTGATATACATAAACCTATGATTTCACCAACTATATGTTGATCGTTTAAAGCAAGTTTTTCAGGTCAATAAAGGCACGAGGTCGATGATACAATGGAAGACAAAAATTAAGAGTCAACATAAGATTTGGGCTCTTATTACATATTGGGACCATTGTTAAAAACCAGAATCTTTTATTTATATTGTTGAACATCTTGAACCATGGCATATTAACAAACAAAATTTTGTTAATACCAATTGTAACTTTTTCACAACGACACGTTTAGTAGTCCCGTTCTCGAAGATCTTGTGCTAGTTGATCTATAAATGTATAAAGAAAACGCCCTCGGATATTCAACTTCCACAGCGTTCCCTATATTTGAGGTGTTAAGATTGTACCAGAGCCAAGGTATAGAGAACCAGGTCAAAAGTTTGTCTGGACTATAACCATTTTTAAACACTGTTTTCGCAAAAGATTTGCGAGGACATACATACATTACTTGTTTACATCTAGCACATATATGCTTTCACGACATGCATTGTTTTAGCATTAGTAGGGTACTAAGTGCTATAACCATTTTCAAACACTGTTTTTGCAAATGGGATTTGCGAGGGACATACATGCATTACTTGTTTACATCTAGCACATTCTGCTGCATGACATGCATTTTTATATTAGTAGGGTACTAAGTGCTTACATGGATTGAATTCCGTAATATATAAAGATATTACGTAAATTACTATAATAGGCTTTATTATTAAAGCTTACAGACATATCATACCGATCCTTCCTATAAGTAATACTATATAAATGTTATTTGCATTTTATAGTCACCAAGCACTCCTACCTGCGACATCTTGTTGTTACCTACACTATCCTTTACACCCGAATCTGACGCCGGCAGAGCCTTCAGGTGAATCCGTGATGAGGAGGTATCTGACGGGAGGCATTCCACGTGTCGTTCGTAATTAGGATACGATGGACTCCCCTACACGCCAGTAGCCCCATCCTCACCACCGGGATAAACCATACCTAGCTCAGAGGATCCAACAGACACCGCCAGCTCCAACAGGACAAGGATTAGCAATGATTTCCTAGCTGAGGAGCAAGCTCCATTACCTCAGACATGTTACTAGAGTCTGGAACCACTATGAGGGATCCAGAGGATTACGAGTATGATGATATATAGGATGATCCGGGCGGTGACTATAAAAATACGAGTACTCTTAAGTATTGGGGTACAAAAACCTTGAGCAATTACAAATCTCTCTAATGTATCCAGTAAAGATCTATCTATCCACTAACTAGGATCTCCATTTAAATGAAAAAAAAGGAGCACCTTACAAATATATCCGCCATCTATTAGGAACAGTTACAATTTCAAAACTAAATATCCCGAAATGCTCACCATGCACTCTTATCTTCATTTTCATCACTTGAGACCATTTAGTCATACAAAACATCTTCAACTAGCAGTTATTAAATAGATTGCCAGTTCTAACTAATACTGGCAGTACTAACTCCTTTATACTGTTGGCAGTATTAAGGTCATATTAAGATTTATACCCAACAATCCTCGCCTAAACTTGTGATTGTCCTTCAAACGAACAATTTCTTTCTGAATAAAAATCTTCAAGTCTTCTTCTTCCTCTGATGATTTCTTTTCATCAAACACTTTTGTCATTTCGTGCACTTGAGCCTCTTAAGGAATCTAAGAGTCCAAAAGCTGGGAACTTTCATGATCTACTTCAATTTTCTACTCAACATCTTGACGAGAGCATTACTCTGGCTTAGGGATACTTCTTTTCTGTCAACATATGAATTGCCAATCCATTGTCCATCAACAAAATATGAATACCACAAAAATCACATAATCTCCAGCTTAGAAGATTATACTCATGTTGATCTCTCCAAATCTCATCATCTTCATCAGGCTTCAAAACAAATATGGAGATCTCCCTCAAAAGCATAAGAATCAAAACCTCTGGTGCTGACTACTTGTATCTCTCCTATAACTCTCTGAATAATTCTCTACATCCATTCTGTCAAATGTCCTTCAAGCATTTCACTCAGTACCTATATATACCTATGTAGGCCTTACAATCCACCTCTAAAAACTTGATATTACATGGAAAAGTCTCTGTCAACACACAAGTAGACTGTCTTCCAATCTACAATAGGGAGGAAATCTTGTAGATAAAGATTTCAATCTCTAGGAGCTTCTTCTCATAGTACTGATATCCAGAAATCTTCTGAGTTCATTTTCCTCATTATCTACTTCTAAAGCAATTTGTCTCTTCCTTGTTGTTTATATCAAGAATAGACTTCTTCCTCTTTGTTGCTGGTTCTTTGACAACATCTTCTCTTTTCTCTTGTGTAACAACCTCTTCTTCCACTATCTTTTCAGTAGACCTTTCTTTTTCAGGGGACTTTTGCTTTTTACTTCCTTTCTCTGCATCCATAGGCACAAACTTTTGATTAAAATCCCAAAGCTTTTCAAAAATTGGCCTTATTTCATTGTAAGACATCCCTTTAAAGTCAGTGATCTTAAAATTTCCTTGGTTCTTCAAATATTTGATCATGTTCCTTCTAGCTTGGGAAATTGACTTAGGCTTCATCTTAAGAGAATGATATCTAATGACAGAAGGATCATTCCAGTCAATCTCCTTTGTAACTTTAGCTTCATCCATAGCTCTTTTTCGTTCTTCTTCATCCCACTGTTTAGCAATTTCAGCATCTCTAGCAATTTGAGCTCTTTGTTCCTCATGCATATGTTCTTCAAGTCTAATTGCTTCAGCATAACTTACCTGTTCTTGTTCAAGCTCCTTCTTAGACTTCTTCTTAGGCTCTTCTTCAATCAAGATGGCTTTTTCGGCTTTGTCTTTTTCTTGATCTTCTCAGCACTTCTTCTTGAGTATGTAAAAGTTCCTCCACAGTACTAATAGTTGTACCTCAGACATACTAACTGTTGTAGGACTTCCTTCTCAAGCAGTACTCCCCCCCTCCCACATTTTCTTCTTCCACATTAACTAACCTCATCACTTGCTTTCCCACTGCACTCTTGCTCATGGATGACTTCAGTTAGAGTCACTTCTTGTATGAAAAGTTCAGTTTCAGTACTAGCTTTTTCTTGAACTCCGTCAACCTCTTGAACCCCTTCATTAGAAAACTTCCTCCCTTTTGGAAGAATCATCTTTCAACAAACCAAACATATCAGTATCTGAAAAGAACAAACCAAGAATGTCTCCTTGCTTCCCAACCTTAATCTGAGCCTCTATGTTATTGACCCTATAGATTTAGCTTAGTATTAGCAGAACTGTAGGTTTTCTTGTCTTTGTCCAAATCATCCGCAAGAACTACCAATCCTGTCAGAAATGTGTGGTTAATCAAATTCAATAATTCTTGTAAGTTACAAACTACCCACATCACTTCGATGTGAGATGAACAGCATGAGAGGTGAAGTCCAGAGGGGTGTTAGGAGGATGGTATCTGAGCCAGGTTTTATTGAGATAAGGAGTAGGTGAGGGTTGAATAGGGAGAAAGGTTGAGGGATGGTTAGTAGGTGATGTTTGAGTGGGTAGGTTTCAGGGAAGCTATTCTGTTCGAAGGTGAACGCTAGAGGTGTAGGAACAGCTACATATTTGAAAAAACAAGGCAACCGTTCCTGTCCAGAAAAAACCCCTTTGTGATCCTCCATCATATGCTAAAAAAAAAACTTTCATGTTAGAGAGGGAACATAATAACACTCTGGAATGTGAAGGGCTTGTGTCTCTCTGCATGGTCTAGGCAAAGTGATGAACAAACTAGTGTACATCAAAAACTTATGGGGACTAGATATGTTAGACACCATGTGGTCAAAGGATCATCCTAGAGAAAATGAACTTTCTATTTTGGCAAACAAATGACTAAGCAGCTCAATATTGGCTACTAAACTGCCCCAGCATTCCTAGCTTTGGGCTTAAACATTGAAGAATATTTAAGTATAAGATAACCTCCATTGAGTGAAAAATGCAACTTTTGAAAGGTTAACTTATCTAAATCAGTAGCAAAGCCCAATAAGCACCAATTGAGCAAAGATCATTGTAGTTGAAGGAGAGGTAATGCCATCTGATCATCCACTTGAGATGTCGCCTAGAAGAACCTTCAGTGATTAAAGTGATAGTCCAACCTATAGTAGCATGAATCTTTACAGTGCCAATTATCAATCATACAAATCTCAGCAGTCCTCCAAAATTGTTTTATAAATGATACACACACCTACTGGCTTTCTTTAGAAAGCGCATAGAGATTATTACTTTGAGTGAGAAATCAATTCCCAATATACCAGAAAGCTAAGAGAAGAATCCAGAGTATAAACCCTGCACTACCCGTAGAAATATTTTTTCCAGAAATGCAACCATGAGTTTGCTTATCACAAAAACTCCAAACAGTGCCATATAACGATTAGAGGTAATTGATTTGGGTATATGAGCGTGTATTAGATATAGGGCTTGAGAAGTTAAGTTGCAATTTAATATAGAAAACAGAGAGAAATAGATTGAACCAATTATTACGAAAATTGAAGATATTGTAGAATAAAGCATAATGAATAAATAATTGTGTCCCAACGAAAGGCCAATAGGACAAACCCCTATTCCATAGTAACTGGCGAAATATCTCCAACGCCTCTATATGCATTAATTAAAAAATCTGTGAGGCCCAAACAGTAGTCAAACTTTGCACCAGCATATTAAGTTTGGCCTAGTAGTATACTAAAAATATGCCTAGCAGATTAAATTCTCCACCCTAAGCATACAAACTCCATATGTTTTGTAAGACTTAAAAGAATAACTCACACAAACTTTCTTTTTCTGTTTTTAGGCTCACATTTCATCTCTCAATTCATTTGGCTCACTTTCGCTCTGTCTATTTTCCACACAATTAGAACTACAGCTCTCTTTCTGTATTGAGCTCCACCAATTCTCCTCTTGTTTTAGCTTCACAAATTCACACAGAAAGAGTATTTGCAAAACCTAACCCCAGCCCAATAAAAAAAAAAAAAAAAAAAAAAAAAAAACTGATTTGATAAGTCTTATACCAATAGCCGTTTGCTTGGACAAGCCATTGCTTCATTAAAAAACAGGTGCATAAATGATAACCAAATAGTTTTGATTAAACTACCAACTATAAAACGTACGTATTTGAAGAAGTCTTTACCGATAATCCGTTTGCTACTGAGACTAGCCAATGGCTTCATTCTACATAACATTGTGCAATTGAGGACCATATAGTATTTTATATTACAACTATCAACTAATCTAGCGTATATTGGGAAAGTCTTACGCAGTACGCCGTTTTGCACTTGACTAGCCAAGCTTCATTCTTTCTACAGAACATGGGAGCATTGAGGACCATATAGTTTATAGTAAACTATCAACAATCAAACGGATTTTGAAGTCTTTAAACCAGTACGCCGTTATGCTCTGGACTAGTCAAATTCTAGATGTCTATAAGACATGGTGAATTGATGACCATTTGTTTGTGGTGTAACAACCAACACTTTAAGAACAACCAGCATGTTTCCTCCCCTCAAATGATACATTATGGAGTAACCTATAGGACACCTCATTGTTTATCCTGAAAAAACTAGCTTAACACCAAGAAAAACATAATCCAAACATGTGTCATGTTTACCAGTATGAAGTGTTATTCACAAGATTAACAGAGATACACAGACAGAACCAGCAGTACTAATTATAAGCAACAGTTTTTATAGTTTTAACAAACAGTGTTAAATATAACTAGCAGTACTAATTATAAGCAACAGTTTTAACAAACAGTGTTAAATATAACTAGCAGTACTAATTATAAGCAACAATTTTAACAAACAGTGTTAAATATAACTAGCATTACAAATAGAACCTAGCAGTATTAATTCGACAAATACAAAGCATAACTAACATTTAACAAACTTTACAAAACAAACAAAGATTTAGCGCCTTAGGATTGAGCATTCCAATACTTGAAACCAGTACTGAAATCTACCAGTCAACAAAACCTTTTGTAAGCAAGATCACTACATTAAGTTGAGTATCATTTAAGCCATTTGAAGCAACTATTAGTATAACAATCTCTTAAAAAGTGAGATCCTAAACTCTATATGTTTATGTTTAGAGTTTGAACAGATTTTCTATAATACATATAGTACAGAGGTATGTCATGTAAATAACGTGTTCATATAATTGTACCCATGAACAAGCAATTGTTTTGGATCCAGAGTACTTGACCACAACAACTAGCATCAGCCACATATTCATCTTTAGTTGATGAAGTGGCAACCACTAGTTTTTTTCTTGCATTGCCAAGAAATTTACCCTATTTCCCCAAAATTGACTAACCTACCAGTGGTTTGATCCTATCAAAGTAGCTCCAGCATATCCACTATCCAGGTGTAACAACCTAACTCCAAAGGAGAATCCTTAGAATACCAAAGGCCTAGATGCCTAATGATGGTTTTCCTTTAAGGTATCTAAAGATTCTCTTAACAGCTAAGAGATGGGAAGACTTTGGAGAAACCTGAAACCTTGCACATGCACACACTGCAAACATGATATCTGGCCTGGATGCTGTAAGGTACATCAAAGAGCCTATCATAGATCTATAAAGATGTTCATCAACATCAGCAGCATCTCCATCTTGAACCAAAGGCTTTTCCAAATCTGTTGGAGTAGAGGCAGACTTCACATCTGAGTAGTTGAACTTTCTCAAAATCTCATGGACATATTTATCTTGACTGATAAAAATTCCTTTCTTTTTCTGTTGGACCTGTAATCCCAAAAAGAAGGTGAGTTCTCCCATAGAACTCATTTGAAACTTATCCTTCATAAGCTTCTCAAACTCATCACATAATTCCTTCTTTGTAGATCCAAAGATAATGTCATCCACATAGATTTGAACAAGCAAGATATGTCCCTTATGTCTCTTGATGAATAATGTTTGGTCAATCTTTCCTCTTTCAAAACCATTGCACAAGAGATAATTTGCCAAAGTGTCATACCAAGCTCTGGGTGCTTGATGCAGGCCATATAATGCTTTCACTACCTTATAGACTTTATTAGGATGGTCAGGATCTTCAAAACCTGGAGGTTGACATACATATACCTCCTCTTCAATCTGACCATACAGGAAGGCACTTTTTACATCCATTTGGTAGACCATAAAACCCATATAAGAAGCATAAGCTAGGAACAGTCTGATGGCCTCAATTCTAGCCACAGGAGCAAAGACTTCATCATAGTCTATGCCCTCTTCTTGAGTATGTCCTTGAGCAACAAGTCTTGCTTTGTTTCTGATGACAATCCCCCTTTCATCTTTCTTGTTTCTGTATACCCACTTTGTACCAATTGCTCTATGACCTTTAGGTAAATCCACAAGAATCCAGACCTTTTGCAGTTTGAACTGAAGAAGTTCCTCCTGCATTGCTTCTACCCATGCTGGATCTCTAAGAGCTTGAGAAACTCTTTTTGGTTCTTCCTGAGAGAGGAAACAAACAAAAAGACATGTATAAAGATCCTGATGAGTCTTCCTTTCATATATAGCACTAAGAAATCCTTTTTCAGAGTAAGAAGTTTTCATCCTTCTTGTCTGAACAGATGACTGCACATCACCAATCACATGCTCAATTGGGTGATCTTTGTGAATTCTTGTGTGAGGAGTGGTAGGGACTTCATAAGATTGAGGAATGTTCCCCAATTTAATTTCTTGGTACAAGCACTAATAACAGCTCACACACCCCACACACCAACGCACACATGAAGCAGCAACACAACACACACAAACGAAAAACCAACATTTCACACGAGACAACGCGTATTCCACAAACCATAACACCACTTATAAAGCACAACCCGAACTCCGACAAACACACACACCCACCCACTAACACCACATACAGCACATCAAACACCAAAACACAGCACAGACAGCAAGCCAACAAGATCACACAAACATACATTCGAATCAACCACAAAACCCAGGCACAAACACCAAAGTCCGAACTCCCCCATCAAAGCGACAGTTATACAGCAACAACACCCAGACACACAAAAAACAAAACCCCCCCAACATAGCATCCTCCACCGCCGGCCACATAACAACATTCCACCCAACATCTCCCGCGTATACCCGCCAACCACAAGACAAAGCCCACTTCAATCTCCAGTCCAATGATCCCCAGACAAGCAAAGATACTTCAGCCACACCCCCAATCAACATACATATAAACATGACACCCTCACCAATTACCAATTGCACTAAGCCCAAAAGGAAAATACCCCCATAATCCCGACCTTTTGCAGTTTGAACTAAAGACGTTCCTTCTCATAAAGCATCTACCCATAGTGCTTGAAATCACAAAGTAGCTTGAGAAACTCTTTTGGTTCATCCTGCAGAGGAAACAAACAAAAAGACATGTAAAGAAGAATCATATGAGTCTTCCCTTCATATATAGCACTCAGACATCCTATGTCAGATTAAGAGAGTTTCATCTTCTTTGTCTGAACCATGACTGCACGAGCACCAATCACATGCTAAATGGGAGATCTTTAAGAATATCATGTGTGAGGAGTGCTAGGGACTTCTAAGTTTGAGGAACTTCCCAATTCAATTTCATGGTTCCACATGTGAGTCTTCAGATGCAGGACTAGGTCCTACCAAGTCTTCAGGAGTAGCAGTATTAACTTCAGGGAGAGCAGTACTAACTTCTCTACTACCAGTATTAATATCTGGTCTGGCAGTATTAACTTGTGGATACCAAAGCAGTACAATTTTCCCTTAATGACTGCTACCATCATGAGACTCTTGCTGTAGCAACACTTCATCCATCGTATACTCATCTTATACTTCTATTGAGCATCATCAACATTTTTGGTGAAGCATCACCAAATCTTAAGCAACCATCCAAATTTGGCATTTGCAATCCAATCTGAACTTGTTGAGAAAGATGTCCAGACTCAGAAACTCCCTTGATACCTGCCAAAATCATTAGAAGAATTTTCCTGCAAAACCACTGGTACACTAATTCAAATGATTAAGTTAGAGAATCAAGATCAAAACAGCCACTTTGGACCATTTTTCTTCCAATCAATAGGACTGTATTCCTCTAAGAACCCAATAATTCATGTTTTCCTGAACTTATTCTGTTCTAATGTTTGTATACCTAAAGCTTTGCTACTTCAGGAATAATCCAACAAAGAGAACCTTCAACACTCTTTGCATCAACTTGCCCCAACTTATATAAGGAATTGAGAATAGTAACGATGACATCCAAAAAGGTTTCATGAAGCCTATGCATGGTTTAAAACCTCTAAATAGTTCATAAGGAGTCTTGTTACGAGGCTTGACTATTAAGACCCTATTTTGCACATAGCAAGCAGTAGAAACTGCTTCTGCCCAAAATGTGGTAGGTAACTTAGAGTCAACTAACCATTTGTTCTAATAGCCCAAATAGTCATCCCTATTCGTCCTTTTAGCTATACCATTTTTGCCTGAGAGAGTCTAGCTAACACTATAATACTCTTTTAAAACCCTTTCTCCCTATAGAAATCATCCATCACCTTGTTTTTAAACTATATCCCATTATCACTTCTGATTATTTTAACTTTCTTATCCACTAGGTTTTCTACATCTTTGATAAAGTTTTTAAGGATCTCACTTGTTTCATCCTTAGTTGTTAAAAAGAAAACCCATGAAAATCTACTATAATCTTCCGAGACTACTAAGCAGTACTTTTTATGCATTATAAACAACTAACAAAAGTTGGACCAAATAGAATCCATGTGTACATAAACAATGGGCTTAGTAATAGGGATTAAGGCCTTGGTCCTTACCAAAGAGGCTCTGTGTTGCTTGCCTTTAAGACAGGCAACACAAGTTTGGTCATTCTCAAATCTTTTTAAAGGCAAATCTCTTACAAGATTTTCTTTGACAAGTTTATTTATATTCTTAAAATTTATATGACCAAGCCTCCTATGCCAGAGCATTGATTCTTTAGATGTAGCTTTCGACCACTAGACAAGTTAAACTATCTTTAGGAACTATGTTTTTCATATCAAAACTGTACATTTTATCCTGTCTAGGAATTTTAAGAAGTATCTGATTTTCATCAGAGAAACTTAAAATAGGCGATAGGACAAAGACATTCATAGCTCAGTAAAAGAACATAGTTTCTATTTGTCACAACACATCTGTGAGACACTAAAGAGGTTGAACTTTAACTCTTTGACAAAGTATACATCATCAAAATCAAGATTACCAGTTTTAATAGTACCTGTACCAGTAATTCTGCCTCCATATGCTCCTCCACCAAAAGTAACATAACCTCCATCAAAGTCTTTGAAATCTGAAAGATGGGCTATGTTTCCAGTCATGTGCCTTGAGCATCCACTATCAACAAAGCCTTTATCATTTAGTTGTGAATTGCTCTGCACATAAAACTTATGAAGTTAGTTTTCTTTGGGGACCCAAGCCATTACTGACTTGGATCTGCCTCGTGCATCAATGTAATTATATTTGTTGAAAACCAGTGATGCACCATTGGGTTTGATGGGTTTCCAAACCCAACATGCTGAGGGCTTAACAGCATTAAACCCCTTTTCCCTGACAGTATTAACATTTTGCCTACCAGTATTAACATTTTGCCTACCAGTATTAACATTTTGATTAGAAGACCTTTTTGTTAATGATGTTTCACGATTGTAAAATGGCCTGAGAGAACTGTTGAATTGTGCTTGATTTTGAAATAAGTCCTTGTGGTCTAGCATAATGAACTGTTGATTTTGGGTGACATTCTAATAAAGGCCTTGCATATTAAAGACCTAAGCAGTACTAAAAGGTCTGCCAGTGTTAACAACCTAATAGATTTATACAGAGCCTTCGCAGTATTAAACAATCTTTTAGCCAGTCCTTCATTAAGAACTGGTCTTGGACCCATAGATTGTGTACAATTAGGACATCTGAATTGAATGTGCTCAAAACTTCCGACAGATAACACAAGCCATGTTATTAAAAACAAAGTTACATCGTAATTGAATGGATTTTTAACCAGTTTCCAATTTCTTTGGTTTCCTCTAGGTCTTTTGTGACATGGTGTACATTTCGCATACCTAACTGACCACCTAAACTGGTTTTTCAAGTTTATACAAAACCTCTTTCATAGTAGCAGTAGGTATAAACAACTGAAATAAACAGTTTTTTCTTTCAATCCTTAGGGATAGGCTCAACATCATCCTCATCGTCATCCTTAACACCCAATCTTCCAATGATTGGAGCATCATTATCTCTCTAGCCTTTCTTAGTTTTTCTTTCCTAACTTGATTAGCAGACAGAAAAACTTTTTCTTTTCCAATCTTGTACTACCTTAGTGGAGACTTAACAGAGCTAGAATCAGTCTTTGTTGGTTGTTTTTTAAAGAGTCATCATATTCCCCTTAGAATTTATCTGACGCTTTATCACAACCAGTTGGGAAGGCTTTGCACTAGAATCCCTAGGACCAACTCATTTACCTTAGGATTGTTTTGAATTTCTCAAGACCCTGAATAAGATAAGTCAAAAGGTGTTGGTCTAATTAAGTATTAAATGATGAAGAGATGGGACAACATTATAACCAAAACCCTTTTTGACTTTTGTCAGTTATCTGACTTTCCAAACAACTGATCTAAAGTCTTTTTGATGATTTTCAAACTTTGCAATCTAAACTCAAACCCCTCCTTATTCTCCTTAACCTTTTTCAAGATCAGTCCTAAGTAATCCCATGGGATACTCTTGTGACCTACACTTCTTTAAGCAAATCAATTTTTTTAGAAAAAAGGACTTAAGATTCCTTTATATTTTTAAGAATTTGACCTTCAAAATTGATAACCTCTTTTGTATGTAGAAAGCTTTAAAAACCAGGTATCAATCTAATTATAAACAAGTAAAAATCATCATACTGTTTCTTTAGAGCTTCATAATTACTTTGACAAGATTTAGAACAAGATTTATCAATTGATACCTCAGAATCTGTGAATGCCATGAGAGCCATGTTTGCTTGAATTTCATCCTCTGCCATGTCACTCCAATCAAATCCAGCACCATCTATAGCACACATTGCCTTTTCAGAAGCATCTTCAATCTTTACTGCCTTTGATGAGCTACCTTGATTCCAATTTCTGTTGTCTTTACTCCTTGGTGCTCTGCATTCTCTGGCAAAATGTCCCATTTTATGGCAGTTGAAACATTCTACCTTTGATTTATCATATCCAGCAGTATTGCTTCCATCAATGATGATCTTCCTTCTAGTTCTCTGATAGAACTTCCTTGCCCTCATGCTAAGTAGTGCCATATTCCACTTTAGATCCATCTCTTCCAAATCATCATCATGAAGTTGCTCAAGATCTTCATGAACAAGTTGAGACCCTTGTGGTTGAGTGGATAGAAAGGCATAAACTGTGGCATCACTAAAACTAGCAGTACTAGTTTCAGTACTAGCAGTATTAACCTTGGTGGTGCCAGTACTAACTCCAGTGTTAACAGTATTAATAGTATTAGTACTGCTTGGACTGGAAGTGGTTAGAAATGCCAAGTTCTTATCATCATTGTTAGCAGCAGCAGTTCTCTTAACCTTCTGTTCAACAATTTTAAAATTGTTGTACAAATCATCCAAACCCATAGTATCAAAGTCGGGTTTGTTCATCCAGACTACCACATGTGTATCCCATTCAGAAGGTAAGCTCCTCAAAAACTTAACATTTAGATCTTCTGGAGGAGTAACTACACCTAGAATTGCAAATCTACCAACAAGCTTTTGAAGCCTGTTAAAGATAGAATCCAGTGATTCTGAGCTTGATGCATTAAAGTTTTCATACTATTGCTTCAGCAAGGCCTTCTGTGTCTTCTTTGTTGCATCATTCCCTCCAAAGCGAGCTTTAATGGCAACAAACATTGATTGAGCATCAACATACTGATTGAAGGTAAGTTGATGTTCATTGGGCAGTGCCATTAGAAGTAGACTTTGAGCCTTTACATCATTCTTCTTGCAAATCTTTTCTTCAGCAGTAGAGGGCACAGTCATCTTCAATGCTGTTAATGGACCAGATTCTGGTGCTGTAATAGGAATAGGTACCCAAGAGTTCCCATTTTCTATTACCTCCCATAATGCATAATCTTGGATCTGAAAGTACTGTTTGATCCTTATCTCCCACATCTCATACTCCTCGAGTTTGAGCATGGGAAGCTTTTCCAACGCATTGTTTTGAGAATTTTCTAACTCCATTACCTCTAGATTAAAGTTTCTCAAAGCACATGCTCTGATACCACTTTATCCCACGCCTTGATCGATTCTTTACATAGTAAAGTGTTTGTTACCTTGGAAGAATCCAAAATAACAAAGATTGAGACTTTGTATGTATACCAAAGTGTATGCGGAATCTACACTTTGATACTTTAGAGGTGTTTATCAATAAAACAGTGATAACAAACAAACAATGAACAATGAACAACCTACTTCAATATTATTAGAATAATATGAGTACTCTTATAGTACTGAGGTTACAAACCTTGAAGCTATTACAATCTATCTCTAATACGTCTATCAAAAGTATATGAAAGTGTATATCTATTCTAAACATAGGATCTCCTTTTATAGAACACAAGGAGTCCTTTACAAAGATAACAACCTATCTTTTAGGACCAGTTACAATTCAAAAACAAACATCCCGAAATAATCTCCATGTATTCTTATCTTCAGTTTAGCAGCTTTGACCATCAGCAGTACTAACTCTTTCTACTAGCAGTATTAATTAACACTGGCAGTACTAAGTTTGTACTGGCAGTACTAACTCCATTAGTACTGTTGGCAGTATTAAGTCTTGTGAAGATTTATTCCTAACAATTATTAGTGTTGATTTGATCTTCAATTGATGTTTTAATGGTTGATTTTGAGTTTTGGTGGGTTTTGGGTCGAGTTCGTCAATGGCAGCAGGAAAGGGGGTGTTTGCTTTTCAGTGTTCCATTTTGTGTTATGCTGGTGGCGGTCCCATATTTACCAGCGGTCCCAAATATATTAGGGGCCGCCTATATGGGGCCGCCCTCAGTCAAGGGTTTTTGATCTTGGTTTTTGACGAAAATTTAACGAAGAGGAGTGACAATTTAATTTGCATTTCGCGAATTAAATATGCTTAAAGTACTTCGGATGAAGTATTTAAGTTGTCACGACACAGAATGGAACACGGACTAGAATTGAGACAGAAGAAAGAGAAGCGGACTAAGATGATTTATGGAATGTGTTCCATCATTCCTAAACCAAGACGTAGATAGTTAAACGATTCACGTTTAAGGGATTTAGTGAGGATATCGGCGATGTTATCGACGGACGGCACTTTTTCGATTGAGATATATCCTTTTTGGACATTATCACGAAGAAAGTGGTGACGTATTTCGATGTGTTTGGTACGAGAATGTTGCACCGTATTTTTGCTAAGGTCAATCACGCCTTTGTTGTCGCACATGATGGGAATGGTCGCGAGTCGTAGTCAGTAGACGATGAGAGCTGTTTCATCCATAGTGCTGTTGACATGGCCTTTCTGGTGCTTACGTATCGGCCATAGTGCTTGTTGACATGCCTTTCCGGCGCTTACGTATTCGGCTTCGGTAGTGGATATAGCAAGAGCAGTTTGTTTCTTTAAGAACCACTATTTTAAACAACATCCCACGAACGTACAAATACCGCTAGTGCTCTTTCGGTCCACATAATCTCCCGCATGATCAGAGTCGGCATATACTACGGTTTCTATGTCGGTCCCCTTAGGATACCATAATCCTAAGTGCATAGTGCCTTTAATGTATCGGAAGATACGCTTAACCGCTTCAAGGTGAGAGGTTTTGGGAGCCTCTTAGAAGCGGGCACAAAGGCAGACACTAAACATGATATCAGGCCTACTTGCCGTTAGGTATAATAAACTACCTATCATGCCTCGATACTTGGTACTATCTACCGACTCACACTCTTCACCTTTTGTGAGTTTAGTATCGGAGGACATGGGGGTTTTCATTGGTTTAGAATCCTCTAGACCAAATTTCTTAAGCATTTCTTTAATATACTTAGATTGATTAAAGAAGATACCATCTTTCATTTGTTTTATTTGTAATCCAAGGAAGAAGTTAAGTTCACCCATCATGCTCATCTCGAACTCGTCATGCATGATTTTGGCAAATTCATCACACATGTCTTGACAAGTCGAACCGAATATAATGTCATCGACATATATTTGAACAATGATGAGATTTGAACTTTTCTTCTTAGTAAAAAGAGTGTTATCTACCATTCCCATTTTATATTCATGTTTAATAAGGAAAGCTTTTAATCTATCATACCAAGCTTTGGGTGCTTGTTTAAGACCATATAAAGCTTTCTTTAATTTATAAACATGATCCGGTTTTTCAAAATCAATGAATCCCGGAGGTTGTGCCACGTATACCTCCTCATTGATAAAACCGTTCAGGAATGCACTTTTTACATCCATTTGGAATAGTTTAAAATCTAAGGCACAAGCATAAGCTAATAATATTCTAATGGACTCAAGTCTAGCAACCGGGGCATAAGTTTCATCATAATCGATGCCCTCTTGTTGGTTGTAGCCTTGAGCAACTAACCTAGCCTTATTTCGAGAAACAATACCGTTCTCGTCTAACTTATTTCTAAATACCCACTTAGTTCCTATGATTGTCATATTCCTAGGTTGAGGAACTAACTCCTAAACGTCGTTAGCAACGAATTGATTTAATTCTTCTTGCATGGCGACTATCCAACTTTCATCTCTGTTGGGAATTATACTTTGAGTTGATATGACAAAAGATATAAAAGATGAAGGACCTACAAGACTAAATATTTTATACTTATCTTGTCGAAAATGTCATCACCAGGTGGGCTGGGCTGAATGGTAAGCCCAACTGACAGGCCCGGAATAATCCAAGAAACAACGGAAAAATCGTCTTGATCAATCAAGATCAAGCTCACAGATCGACAAAGATCTATGCTGATCGTGAAAAAAATAGCCGATGGAGTTCGAGATTGGGACAGAGATATCTCAAGGTTTCACCTTGGAAAGGGTAGTAGACTATTCGTACAGCGTGGTAAGCTGAAACCCGAGATATGTCGGACTTTTTCAGGGTTGTTATAGCAAAAGTAAGGAAAGTTTGCCTACAGAGCAATAACTTCTCCCTCAAGATTTAGAGCATAAGAGTTTCACCGTACTTTCCATGTGTACTAATCTGAAGAAAGTACTCTGACAAACCATTAGTCCATGCCCGTTAGAAAGAATTCACGATGGACGATAAGCTCCATTTTGTTGGAAGAGCCCGTTGAAATCTAGAACCGGAGAATCAAACGATTGAAGGCGAAGCCGGATACCATATAGGTTAAAGGAAAGGTTCGCTGGAACTCTAGTCGAGCCCTTAGTTCCACTCTGGGAATGTGAAGATTCGTTCAAACAGAAATACCCACAACTTTTCACAAACCGGGCTTCGTCATCCACTACAAGGTCTTAAGCTTTGAGGACAAAGCTCTTTTAAAAAACGTGGAACTATAACATTTCTCATATTTTTGTTCATTAACTACACTATTAATGATCACTATATAATTAGTCAGAAAATGACGCGTTTACTTTTAATATTTACTTTTAACTAAATCGCGTAGACTAAAATAATCAATGAAGTAAACGTTCATCAAATAAATTAAGCGATTACATGCAAGCAAGTAAGAATAAATTCATTTAAAAAGGATAATTATGTACTTTGGATATTGAATATTTATTGACACGTAAAAGGTTACGTTTCGCAATAAAATACAGTTAGTGAACACAACCCAGGAAATACCTAACTAAACCTAGACTTCAAACAATACCCATTTTACTACCTTTAACACAAAACTTAATCACTTTTGTGTCAAATCACTAAAGGCCGTTACAACCCACACATACATCTCGGAATCCTTAAACTCTAACAAATAATCCAACAATACATGTTCAACCCCTAACTAAATTAATACTAGTCCCAAATGTCTCCACTAAAGCATTTAACACAATGACAAGGACCCAATGTCCTTACCTTTTTACCCTGTGAATTCGTCAACAGCATGCATATGGGAAGATCCTTAATAATTCCTAATCTCACAAAATCTTTGTACTCACCAAATCCCCTAATTAAAACATAACAATTAAATGGTAAAACCAAAAACAAGTAGGAAAATACTTTTCCATGATCCTTACAGAAGTACTATACTGTCCTCTAACTCATTAATACATATCCTAATGTCTCCTATTAGTCATTTACAACCATTTGGTTAAGAACCATTGTGCCTCATGATTTCCTTTGGTTCACGAATGACTAGGAACCACACATAAAGTCCATAAGATTGCTAGCTAAGCCAAATCTTGTTAACATCTTGAGAGTAAATTACGAAATGGAACTAAGAGGGTTAGTAAAACCATGTTTATCACTAGAAACCCGTTACCCAAAAACTACTCCTTAAGGCACAAATTTTGTTCGTGTAGTGGTTTGTTGAAACCAAGAGAGCTAACTAGGCTTCTTCAACCATAAAAAATATTCACTAGCCTTCACATAACACATTTCCAAACTCTATATACATCTACTCTCATTCGGATCACAAAACCGCAACCATACCACTCCTATTTGTCACATTTGAGAAACAAACGACACAAGCTAAAGTGGATAATACACACGAGTGCACAAGGTCACGAGCTAGAGGGCTAAGGCACACACCACGACCCTTCTCAATCTAAGAGCTATATTGACCCTTGTAAGTCCCGTCACGTCACTTTGCACATTCAGATAGTTTATTTGTACCGCTTGATTTAAGACTTGTGTCGCGACCCCTATAGGGTTCCACGCACCATATATATGTACAAATGTTATACTTGTGTGGATGCAAAGACCTAATTAAAACGCATGTACATAATATGGATTAATGCCAATCTAGGTGCATAATTGCCTCTATTTATATGAAAACTTGACCTAGACTTAAACAATATACATACTACACAAAATGTAAGAAAACTATAACGTGAGACAATCTTGTAAACACGACATGAAGACGAAGGAATGTCTAGGACAAACCTATCAATCGTGTTCAGGACGACACGACCCAATGCATGCAAAAAAGATAAAGCCACATTGGTATAACTAGCTCGTAAACGGTGTCTTAAGAGACTAAAACACCTAACGGGTCCACTAATGGCTTCTTTTAAACCCACACCAAAGCCCACACATGGGCCTAACAGGCCCAACAAGGAGGACCCTAGCTTATTAAAAAGCTTTAGCCCGATCTTATTATTAAGGTGACTACAAGCTTATTGAAACGGATATAGCCCTTAAACCCTTAAAAACCGAACGAAACCTAATGGACCTTGGAACTAATTTTAGTAAATGGATGTGGCCAACGAGCCCATAAGCTCAACAATAAGCTCATCCTAGCTTATCAATAAGGCCAAACAGCTTAAGCAAACTTAATAAGCTAACGAATGCATTTGTACTACCCGGTTAACAATAACGTTACCAGTAGTTACCATTATGGTACTACCAATATCAATGCCAATAATTATCTACCAGGATAACTAATATGCAACCAGTAGAAATGACTAAACACCAGTAGAAACAGTAAAACATACCAGTATAACCCTTATGGTACTACCATTACCAATGACAATATTATTTCAAACAGGAGTAACTAATTTACTACCAGTAGTAAGTTACCTATACGACCAGTAGTAACTATAAACATTACCAGTAGTAACCATTATGTTACACCATCACTAATTAACAATATTATTCTAACCAGGAGTAACTAATATGCTACCAGTAGTAATGACTATACCTATCAGTAGTAACTATAAAGACCTAAATGTCATTTTCGTAAACTTAAAGGACTAATTATGTAATTATCAAAACTAAAGGGTTTACAGTGTAAATATTTATATTTTACAAACCTAGGGTTAAAGTGTAAAATAAAATACTTGACAGTAAAATTTATGACAAGGGGGATTAAATAATAAACGTTTAACGAAAAATACAATCGACTATAAATATATTCGGATTATTAACGGGCTTAAGTAACAATTTAATAAATAAAGTATAATTTATTAAATAACGATTTCACGTTTTTCAAGAAACGAGATTGTAAATTGGACGCAAGTGTATATTTTAATGTTTTAATGTTATTTGAATGATTTACATCTTTAGGGTGAGAACATGCTTTGTTTTACAAATTGGACGCAAGTGTATATTTTATACAACGATTACGTGTTTGCCTAAGTAGCGATAACCCATTGAGCCCGTTATCATGAACTGTTAGTTGCATAGTTGTAGTTGGGAACTGCATTGTGTGAGCGCGAATGTTATTGATAGATCTATTCGGGATTGACAATCCCCGTTCGGGTGACTAGCTATCACCGGGAACGAACGTTATAGCATGTCGAAGTTGGGATGTTTCGGGTTAGAACATCATTCAGGGGCAATTACTGGCAATTTATTTGCATTCATACCTGTCAAGCTTCGGTGTCATGAGCTTAGGAAAATGGAATCACTTTTTATGATGTTTGCATGTGTTGCTAAATCATACACTTGGAAATCTTGCGGTCCTACCATTGATTTACATAAACCTATGAATTCACCAACTTTATGTTGATGTTTTAAGCATGTTTTTCAGGTCAATAAGGCACGAGGTGCGATGATACATTGGAAGTCAATAATTGAAGAGTCAACACTTAAGATTTGGGGTCTTATTACATTTTGGGGACAATTGTTATAAACCGGAATCTTTATTTATATTGTTGAACAATTTGAAGCCATGGGCTTATGTAACAAACAAGTATTTTGTTAATCCAATGTATCTTTTTCAAACGACACGTTTAGTAGTCGTTCTCAGATCTTGTGCTATTGATCCATAAATGTAACGCCCTCGGATATTCAACATTCCGCTGCGTGCCCAGATTTGAGGGTGTTACATCTATCACATGTTGCTTCAGGATCATTGTGATTCTTATCTATATATAGTAACATGCAAGGTGTCTCAAGCGCTTTTGAGGCATAAATAAGAGTTGTAAAATGAAGGCATTTTCCTAAATACTTTTATGAATTAGTATAATACATTTTTGGAGCGTTATTATTTTAAGGAATATTACTCACTCCTATTGACCAATCAATTTTTTTATTTAATTCAAAATAGTATTGTATAATATAGTAATTGATATTGTATAACTATTATTCGTCTGAGCTTACTAATTACACGTTCGTATCAAGCCCAATACAAAGACCCGTCAGTACTCACCTAACGAAGGCCCATTCATAAACCTAGGCCACACCTGGCCTGGTAGCTTCTCCTTTACGATGAGTACACATGTAGGGGACCGCTATTCTTCAACTGTCACTAACGGTTACGATGTACCATCTTCGCTAACGGTTAAGATATATCATCTCACACCTGATAGTGGGACACACAGCAACACGATCATGTACGAGCCAAGGAGACAAACCTACCTATCCTTCGTGTCTACTCATCGGATGTTCAACGTTGTCACACCCTTAAAATCTGGTAGTAGCGAAACGATAACAATGGGGTGCTACGTCATAGTACAATAAACAAGATATAGGAAACGACCTCAAAAGAGACGTTTAAGACAAAGTTTCATTCAATGCCTTGCAAAATATCAGAGTTTCCACATTTGGTCCCACAGTTTTAAAAGTGTCATAAACTTTCAACATACATTTGTTCAAACAAAAGCTTCACAATTCCAAAAGATGACATATGTTTTTAAAAGTTAAAGGGTGCATCGAATATGAAATATGTTTTTAAAAGTTAAAGGGTGCATCGAATATGAAATAATCAGAATCCCTTCGGCTTGATATCCAACGCAACTCCCATCCAAACTTCATACCTTAGGTCCTCAAATTAAAACATGTTAAAAGTCAACACAATGGTTGAGTGAATTCATAGGTTTATCAATAAATGAGTGGACCACAAGATTTAGGTAATGTAGACAAGAGAAACAAATTCACCATGTCTAAAAGAAATATGTATTATTGCACTAAGCTCATGACCCCGAAACCTTATCTGTCGGTGCCCTAAATTAAAGTATGTTCCTGCCAAACAACCTAAAAAGTTCCTCAAAATGTTAAATGCACCATGGTCTACTAGAAACCAGATATTCAAGACGGGGATTGTCAGTCCCGATAGATCTACCCATAACACTTGCGCTTACTACATTAGTAATTAACGGTTCATGATAGAAAAGGGGGCTTAAGTGGTAGTGTGGTAACTTAGGCAGTAATATTCAGGAATTAATCTGGATAGCATACAAATTTAAAAGCACTTATGTCCAAAGTAAAACAAGCATGTAATCTCACCCCGTAGAGTTTGTAAAACAAGTAAATAGAAAAGGGGCTATGAACTCACCGAATGCAAAAGTACAAGATAAGGGAATCAACACAAGCAATGACGACGCCGACGTCTCAACCAGGACCTATATTAGTGGTCCGCGTGTTAGAAATCTCTAATAATTATAAGGAGTGCATAAGTATATAAAAATATATACGTCGGCATGTATGTAATCTTATACTATAGAATCCATGTGCATGTCTCGAATTCCTTATCACTACATCTTAAGTGTTTTACCTCAATCCATAACCGTATCACGCCAATTAATCGAAAGGTTTTCATATGACTTATTAGTTACAAGTTTGCCTTCGCTACCATTTTCCAAGTCTAAACGATCTCAATCTTATCTAATGATCCTTCTTAAATTTTTACCTACTTTGACTTTTTAAGTAAAAGTATTTTATAAATTTCGACTTTGGTTTTTAGCCCGCCGATGTGCATTTTTAAACTTAGCTAGCTTCGCGAAAAGGTAAAACGACATTCTGGACAACTTTTTAGTTTTATTCGAGACCTGGAACGACACATAAAATGACCAAAATGCCCTTTTCTCGAATCTACAGCAACCTTATTTTTTCCTTAAAATAATGTAGTATCTAATCCTAAGCTTTTTGACCCGTTAATATGCATTTTTAGACTTAGATATCCTTGAGGAAAAGTTAAACGAAATTTTAAACAACTTTTTAGCTATACTCGAGACCTAAAACTCAATAGAAAATGACAAAAATGCCCCTACAAGTTTCTGCAGAAAACCAACTTTTTAACAAAGTGCTGATTAGAAATTTTTACCCATTTTCAAACTTTAAATTGTTCTAAAAACTTTGTTTTTAAGAATTACAGAACCCGTGATATATCGAATCGAAGCTACGGACATCCTCTAGCATTATTCTTAAGCCTAAAATCATATTTAAAATTTTAACTTGGTCGAAAAAAGCCTAAAAGTTTTTGGTCTATACGGGCAGCTTTAAACCCCTTCAAACTTTAATTTTTTCGCATCACAAATTTCGCCAATACTCTTAAACTAGTCTAACTCCATTACTAATCATCTCAAACCAACAATGTACCTCAAAACACGACATGCACTAAGATCCAT
>BQNB010079349.1:16642-30268 GCA_026074375.1 Tanacetum coccineum | reverse complement strand
ACAATGTATTTTTGGTATGTTTTTATTCTTTTAAGTTCGTTTTAAATGGAAAATGGCATGTGTAATTAAACACATATCACTCTCCTTAGGATTCTTGAACGACACACTGCAGATTTAATTGAGAAATACTCTGTGCTGTCTGGCCTAGAGTCTGTCAAGAATTAAGAATCTGAAAAGAGTCCGAAAGAGATTATCAGAATCAAAAGGGAACAAGGTGAGAAGAAACAAGAGTCAATGTATACCATCAGGTCAACTGATAAAGTTACACTTGAAGAATTTGATCTAAAGAATGCTCTCTTCAAACACATGCATAAGAACAGGACTACAAACAGAAATCCTGCCAACTTCCATCTATACCATGCTCTTATAAAAGCGTTAATAGCAGATGAAGATGTCATGGATAAGGAGGTTAAAGACAGGGTTAAAGATCACAAAAGAAAGCATGATAGTGATAATGATAAAGACGATGATGATGACGAAGGCCCTTCAGTGCTCAAACACCCCCACCCCCCCCCGCCCCCCGCCCCCCCCCCCGCCCCTTCAGTCCAACCAAAAAGCGAAGACATGACCCCCCCCCCCTCCCCCCCCACCCCCCTCCCCCCTCCCCCCCCCCCCCCCCCCCCGGGGGCTTCGAGCAGCTCAACCTATCCTGAAAGATAATGAGTGCAAAGTTAGAAGAAAGAAACCACAGGATTTTGATGCATCTGCGTCCAAACAATATCCAACTCTTACCTCAACTGACTGGCAAATCACTAATACAAGAGATGTTGTTATTGACTCTTCGATGCACAGATCTGAACCCGAATCTGGACATTCCGAACATTCCTCTGATGACATTTTAAAACAAGATGAAGGGCATGTCTTAGATCTTGAGGACACTGATAACGCTCATATTCCCAAGGTAACGGCTGCTACATGGTTTAAACCGATTCCAGAAGATGAAAGACCAGCTACGCCTGAACCATAATGGACCATTCCCCCGAATGATTTCCCTGAACCATAGAACAACTAGGCAAATGCATACGCCACAACGTATCAAGTTCCCGCGAAGAACAAGCTTCAAAGGAAGATGTATGATATAGGTTCCTTCATCCAATGGTTCTGCAGACGAACATGAAAGAAGAAGCTCTGCAAAGCTCATTTGGAAGGTCCAGCTTTCAACCTTGTTAAAGCCTTTCACAAGAACAGCGTCTTTCTTCAATTTCAGATAGATGAATGCCATAAGCTGCTGACGAATAAGGTTGATTTGATTAATCCTGAGGGTCATCAAATTCTGCGTAATATATATGAACCGCTGCCCTTAGGAGGACCACCAGGTCAGGTAACTATTCAACAACAATTCTTCTTCAATAAGGATCTGGAATACCTTCTGACAGGTGACAAAGAACGAAAAACTGCCTTATCCATATCCAAGCTCAAAGCCGTTCTTTACCTAGACTTTGGACTAGAAGAATTAGTTATGTTCTTTGTGGGTTGAAAAGTGAACGCGATTATGGACATCAGTGCGCTATGGTATCACACTATGGTGATTCAGAAGAAAGCAATTTTACATAACCAACACAGTGAAGCCCTAGAATCGTGAAGCAGTCAGATCCAGATGCGGAATTCTCAGTGGTGATCGTGTCAAGACTTTTGAAAAATACGGATACAACTACTTGAGAGAGATAATTCTTCGCCGAGCTGACTACAAAGAGTACAAGATCTCGGAAAAAAATTTTAAAAACCTTCATCCAAATGATTTTAAAGATCTGTATCTACTCAATATTCAAGACAAACTCAACCATCTGTCTAAATCGGACAAGATCCATCTACACTAGCCTATTACATAACAAGACCTATTTGACTTAATGAGACCAATAACATTCTTGTTTGACTTAATATAATTAAGGCTAATACAAAGATCAACCTTGAACGTCCTAATTGGGATGCAGCTAACTATTTCTTCAAAAAAGACTATACGATTGTCCCTAAGCCAAGAGCCGTTATCTACCGAGACAGAAATGATCAGAGAAAGTTGATGAGGCTGAATGAGATACACAAGTTTAGTGATGGGACGTTGACAAGAGTCATGGAAAAGCTGGATCACATGGTCAAAGACTTTCATCTGTTCGAGTACAATAAGGGCATGGAGACGAGGAAATGGTCAGAGGATGACAAGAGGAGGAGCAAAGACTTCATCACAGCAATCGAGAAAAGACTACAGATCAGGAGGATCTTTCGAAGTCTGGAAAGCTTTGTTGGAGGAAGAATAAGAGATATTGACTACAGGCTGATCAACAGAACAACGTGACGACATCGTCGTTACAATAAAAAGGTCAATATTTTCTTATTGTGAATAATATATCTTGTACATTAGTAAGTAGTTAATCTTTTGACGATCAAGTGTAGGAATAATTTATATCCCTCAACGATTGAGGGGGAGCAGTTATATGTTTCTTACACGACTTGCGAATAATGGCCACACTTTTCTCCCAAATTTTATAACATATTTAAATCAATTGATATCCAAAATGTCAAAGGGTTTAAAATTTTTGATAAGGGGAGAAAATGTGATTAAAATATGTGTATAATAATAATCGTGATTATTAGGACTCATATACTCCGCCCAAACTTGCTAAACAATTTCGAATACCGAAGCACATTTTGAGGGGGAGCGTTTCTGAAAAATCAAAAAACGATCGAGGTACTAAACGCTTTGATATTTATATCATAAGTACCTTAATTGAATTTTCAATTGGTTTTATGGAAAGGAGAACTGTACCAAAAGACCGACCATGCATTTTACTTTATTGGAGTTATAAGGTTGGTAAGGCTAGGTACTATTCCCAATGATCCAGCCATAACCGGAGGGATCTACCCAGGGACAATCCACTAGTTAGTGTAGAAGTCCTTAGGTATGACATATAAAAGGAGTAAAAGTGAGAATAAGGGAAAAGTGCCGACTGAGATGGAGCTAGTACTGGAATAACCCAACATGGTTTCTGTCTATGAATGTCTCGGTAAAGCCAATGAACGGGGTTGAAGAATTAAAGAATCGTAAAAGATAAAGGGTTGTAAGAAACGGAGCCCTCCAATTCACTTAGGCTAAAAACCGGGTCAATTCATATGCTGTCATAATCACTATGATGATTGCTGACATTGAAGAATGCCGTCATGGACCTAGTGATGCAATGCACAACCCTCCCTAGCCACTCAGAATCTCTCAAAATATTTCTGTTTCATTTCTCATGGAGGAGAATACGTTTATCTTATTGACTTTCTCACTCGAGTTAGTTGATCATTGAACAGGTGGCAAGTCTGCTCCCAGCCTCCGATTCTACAAACCAAAACACGCAACTATTGAGTCTTAGAGCCAAGAGAATCGTTCAAATTAAAATCTCGTTAGGAACACATATCCAATTCTCTTGTCTTTTCACACACTGTTGGAAACATGTCTATCCTAGAGTCCTACACATTATCCTTGTGGATATTGACTAGAACATCCGAGTGAATTGAAAAAAACGATAGGTTTTTACACAATGAAGGATGGAAATCAGCTAGACCTCCACAACATCATACAAGCTCTAGGTAGGTGATTGTGCGATTCTACAAGAATCAAATTTGTGACAATGGGAAAGAACAATGGTCGATTCGTGTGAATCAAACTTGTTCCAGTATAAAGTATTGTACGGTTATTTATCATTTAAACAATTAATCAAAACTCTCAAAGTGTTACAAAATTCTTTCATAAGAAACACTTAGAATGTTTTTCAAATTCAATTTTCTCTTTATTACTAACTATTACATTACAGATATTCTTAAAAATGGAGATGGAATGGAATTTCCTAGTTCCTGAGATGTCATTGTAAATACGAATGCCAGACACGACCCTACACTTGTTATGATGCTATGAAAGACCTCATAAAGGTGTAAAGCTTCGCAAACTATGATGTCAAGTATTTCATTCACAGTGCACAAGATGAGCGATCCATTACAAGATGATGTAAGATTATGTTTTGGGCGATGATATCAGGAAAGCTCAAGATCTACAGTCAAAGACAAGCGGTATAAGATGGAATCAAAAGATCCCTCTACCCAAATGTACAAGATATTAAATGTCCACGAGCTAAAGACTGAAGTGATTAAGTTTGGTATTATCAGGGGTGACCTCCCTTAGGGGGAGATTGCTAGATATTAGAAAAAGACTCGGTCACCCCGTGTATTTTACTGTTTATTATAGCTCGTAGTTTAATAGTTAATAGTACGATTTTCGGTTTTAAGTCGGGTACTAATACCCGGTATATTGTATGTACTATATAAGCCTCTTCTAACTTTGGAAGAGGTGAGCTAGTCATTATTTTCCATTTACAAAGAAACACTTTCTCTCTCTAGAATATTATCTCTCAAGTGTTTCTCTCTCTAGAAACTAGCCAAATCCAAGAATCGACCCCGTGTTATGATATAGGATATACCACAATTATGCTTACTTAAGTATGTGATATATTGATGCATGATTGATAAATTTGTCCTATAAATAATTATGTGATGATGTTATGCATGTGATTGCTTGATTTTATCAACATTTAAATATATATGATATAAATCTATGCTTGGACTAACCCATGTATTCAAATCTCCAAATGGTAAACTAACCCATGTTGGAATTGTACATGTGATTACGTTGTCTATTATGTGTTGTTTGTTGAGCCTTTTGTAACCAAGCACATCACAAAGGTAATGTTCTTGACTCATGGATCCCCGCCTTGGAACAAGGGGGAGAAACGATCTAGGGGGAGCACGTACAATGGTATCTCTTCTTTCCTCTACAAAGATATCAACCTTCTAAGAAAAGACCAAGATCCCACCTTTTTGATTTGACAAAAGGGGGAGAAGGACAGAAAAGAGCTAGAGATTACGGGAGAGAAAATAAGCTACTCAGCTCAGGTCAGGAAGCTCACGACGACTTGCCGCATCAAAGGGTGCTCCCCTTTCATGCTTCATAGTAATTTCATTTGCTTTCGAATATATACTTGTCATCATCAAAAAGGGGGAGATTGTTGGTGCAAAATGATGACTAAGATCTCCTTTGTATTTTGATGATGAAAATATATATTAGGAGATACTTAAAATCATTATCGAAAGCTTGAAAGAGAGGAACATGCCTTATATGTGCGTTAGAAGAGAATCAAGTGAAGAAACTAAGTCATAAGATGAAATCAAGTTTATATGATGACCACAGAAGATGCTTTAGCATTTTGGCCATAACTCCTTCATCCGGACTCCGATTGACGTAATTCAAAAGGTCACGGAAAGGGAAAAAGAATATCTATAACTCGAACAATGAATTAAAACTTTATATTGGTGTGCTTGAGTGTGAGGGTCGCGTCACTCACAAAATATAATTTTCAGATTTTGCTTTGTCGGCTTTCCTCTTATCCGACATATGTGGAAACTTCAATAAAGGTATGTACATGGTATTTGAGCATTTGGAAACACTCTAAATGAATTTTATACTTAAAGAGGAGCAAAAACGAATCCTCTCATTTTTCTACAAAACGCCAAGTCAAATCTTTTATCAAACACCTCTAGCTAAGGCCGAAATTTCTTTCTAAACCTAGTATGATCATTTTTTCATCATACCAACAAGCAAAAGTATTCATTTGACCTTAATCCAGATTGACGTTGTTCCTAATCACGTAACAGGTTTTAGTCCTTTATTGGTCAAACTATGTCAAAGGTCACTTTATGTAAATGCATCCTTTCCCGTTATGGGATATGTTTTACTAAAGATGCAAAGCACTTAGCTTGTTTGCATCAAGATGATTAGTGATCAAATCCATTGTTGATTATCATGGATTAAAGTCAAATGACTAAATGAGTTTGTGGCATTTAGATAGTTAATCATACTTTAACTTTGCTCACTTCTCTTACCCAATATATGTTTTACAAACTCACATGCATTTCCTCACATGTACAAGTCCACACTTCTTCTACACAATCCTTCTACCCACTCTCTCTAATCACTTGTTTACCCTTCTTACCCAACAAGTAATTTTATCTCTTCTACACACACTCTAATCACCCTCTTCCTAAACAATCCCATAATCACATATGCCCACTCATTCCTCTCATATTGACAATGTGATTATTAATCCAAATCAATCCTTTGATTTCATCCTTATCTTCATCTTTAAACCTTCATACATAAAAACTTTCATCAAATAAACCTCAAATCTTATCCTTCCATATGCCAATCATATTCCCCATTTACATAATGTACTTATCCTTGTACTTGTTTGATGAGGTGTATTTTAAATATACTACTTTTGGGACATTTAAAACCCCCTAAATCATCTGCGAAGGTTAGCCCATATTATGTGCTTAATCATTTGTTTTCAGGTTTTTAGCACTTGGATGTCATTTGGAGGAAATACACGTGACTTGGGCTCATTTAGAGAAGAAACGGACAAGACTACGGCTCTACACCAAGTATCTTGAAGAACTACGCATACAGAGCATGGAGACGGCGTCGCAAGTATAAAGCGACGCCATCGTGATTTTCAAAGTGACGGCGTCAAGGATTTTGTGATGGCGTCAGAACGTAGCCGCCTTAAAGAGGATCTAAAATCATCGACGTGGCGATGACATCATGGCTTCAAAGTGACGTCGTCGCTTCGCGTTTCTTATAAATACAAAACTGATTTTAAGGTTTTAGGTGTGTAACTTTGTATAACTTTTGGGAGATGAACCATAGTTACTCTAGCAAATTTTAGACCATTCTTAGGGCCTCAAAACCCTATTGTAACTGACCTTAATCCATGTTTTAATCAAGTAAGATTGTTTATCTTTAATCATTCAATATGTCTATGTGTTGTTTGATTGATTTATGTTCTTGCTTTCTTTATAACATGCTAGGCTAAATCCTCCTTTGGATTTAGTATGACAGTATAAACTTAGATTGTAGTTACTTTTAATGTTGCTCTTGTGATGGGCATATATGCATGTTAGGCTTAGAAACCAGCATAGCTATTAAATTGGTCACTACGGTCTAGGGAAACACGAGTGTGTAGAAAGGATACCATCTGGTTCATACTACCTACCCCCAATATGGTTGATCCCTCTTAAGATATTTCAATTGCATTTAATATACTCCTAGGGGCCTTGTAATAGTCTTCATACTACCTTACTTGCGCGTTGCTTTAACAGAATATTAAATAGATGGCGGGTTCGTGTATTCGGGTTCCTGAATTAGGTTAGTACTTACATCAGGATAATAACAAGTGTGCAAAGCTACAGGATTAGGAGAACACAATCTAAGGGTAGTATCGTTGTTTGAGTAAATACATCTTTTATCATAAAGTTATCACAGTAGTTTAGATTATATTTAAGTTTTAATGTTGTTAAACAATACCAATCCTTCTTAACCATGATATTTACCTGCTTTATAAATAAATAAAAAATACAAAAAGAATCTTCTCTAACCCTGTAAACATCTAATTAGATCATGATCGAGCCTCCCAAACTATTCCCCTAGAGAACGGATAACACCTCGAGTCTTGCCTAATCTTATTTATATACAATCATATTAGGTACACTGCCTAGGGATTGTAAAATCTTGTGAAGTCTTTACCATGAACCGAATACTCATGTTTTTGGCGCGCTGCATGGGAATAGTTTGGTTAACTTAGTTCTACTCGCTCGAATCCTACAAGTGATATTTTATTTTAGTATATTAGATTTCTCGTAGTCTATCTTTTCTTTGTGTTATTTGTTTCATAAATCATTCTCGTCAACCACCATGGGAGACGCGAATCATATCCGTACTCTTGGAGATTACTCCAGACCTAGCCACGAGGGCTACAGGAACACCAATGAGCTCCTCAAAGGGAACAATGTGGTGCCTCTGCGATCCGAAACTATCCGGTTGGTGCAAAACGGGATGCTCATTCCATGGACTTCGGTCCGAGGATCCAAACCAACATCTTAAGGATTTCTTAAAACTTGTGACACATGACCTTGATGTTGCAAATAGGGAAAGAATACACCTAAGTTTATTTCAATTTTCCCTTTGCGATCAAGCTAGCAATTGGCTTGAATGTCTTCTAGCAGGATCCATCTCCACAGGGGAGGATCTTACTACTTGTTCCCTTGCTCAATTCTTTCCACCAGAAAGGACTGCAAAACTCCGTAACGACATCCTGATGTTCCAACAACATCAAGGAGAGACTCTCTCTCTAAAGCGTGGACTCGTTTCAAGGACTTACTCTAAAATTCCCTCATCATGGCATTGATCTTTGGCTCCAAGTCCAAATATTTTATGACCATGTTAATTATTAGAGGACCTCGCCCTTTATGATAATGAAAGTTGGAATGACCCAAGGGATTTTGCTAAGCCGGTCAAGGCAATATCTTTGCCTCATGATGTCCAGGTACATCTGACCGCCACATCATCAAGCTCAAAAATCAAGTCCTGCGCTTGATGGAATCTCATCTTGCTCCTAAATAACCCATTCAAGTGAACAAAATCACTTCTTCATGTGAGATCTGCACTGGTCCCCATGCAATCAGTACTGGCATGGAAAAAAAATCCCGAGCAGCTTTTGTTGTATATGCTTCTCGCGGTATCGACGAAGCAAGAAGGTAAGCTAGGTGGACTATGAAGACAAAGACCAGAAGCTTTAATGAAGCCACCAATGCTTGCAAGGGGAAGCCAAACTTTAGCTAGGCACACACCCAAACCTTTAATAGCCCCCAGAATGGCTCATTCTCCACCTACTCATCTAGTTACCAAATGAAGCTTGAAAAAACATTAATTGATTTTGACTCTCATCAAGAGAGGAGACTGTCTAGCCTAAAAACTCAACTTGGGCAACAACAAGACGACGTGATTAGTAAAATTAATTTTTTTTATGGGAGACCATTTTTGAAAAGCTTGATGCTCAAATGAATTTCGTGTCCACCGACTACCCTATAAAAGAGAAGCTTCGAGGCAAGGGAATCAAAAGCCCATCAA
Source organism: Tanacetum coccineum (assembly GCA_026074375.1). Classification (NCBI taxonomy): domain Eukaryota; kingdom Viridiplantae; phylum Streptophyta; class Magnoliopsida; order Asterales; family Asteraceae; genus Tanacetum; species Tanacetum coccineum. Next base: position 21,276 of record BQNB010079349.1, on the reverse strand, counting down.
AGTTACTCTCCCCTAAATATCTGTCTCAATCATCCTTAGCTGAACAAAATAGAAACACTTCATACCCAAAACATATTCACTTTGTTAATTCAATCATTATTCTAAACAAGGAAGATGAAGCTAAGGAAGAGGGAAGTGTAAAGTCCAGTGTAACCAAGAACGAGGATCGCGAGATGACATTTGAAAGCAAAGAGGAGTTCGAGGAAGAAACTGAAGAGGAAACCAAAGAAGAAGAGGAAGATTAACCCGAACATTTTGCACTTTTCCACTATGAAAGAATTACGAGGTATCACGAATGGGCTTTTGAAAATTCCTCACCGGACCCACAATGGGTAAGGCCAAGATTAGGACGAGAACTTGAATAATCATAAAATTTTTCTTACCTGATAGGTAACTTTTATAAAAAGCAAGGCCTATTTAGATTTGAGATCACCGACAATAATGTAATGTCCAGGCTTTATTATAATTGGATCATGAGCAATAGATTGTAACCAAGAAGGAAACCGTCAAACCCTAAGAAAATTTCCAATTTTGTAGGGAGGGTTAGGGGGCTAAAAGTTTTTATTGGGAACTTCACTTACGAATGTGATTTCATGGTGCTTGAGGACACCACTAGTGTCATAGATCATGACCTAGGTTCAGTGGTATTCGGAAAACCGTTCGTGGAAGCAACCGGGCTCATGTACGACATGAAGGAAGGAATAGTCATATTTGAAAAAGATAAGGAAAAGATCATGTTTAAAATGCCTCACAAGATGGACCTGTTCAACCACATAGATTTTACGGACATAAAAACCGATCGCATACCTCCTTTTGTTATAAAAGGTGACGATGATAACAGTGAAAAAACCCACTACTCGGATAGCTTGGATTTAGGACCTGAATACAAGTATGATGAAAATGTGTGCAGAGCCATTCGGAGCTTGATAGCCATGAAGGCTAGAAGAAACAAAGGAGAAGTCACGTAAGGGTAACTTCAAGTTAGTATAGACTGTAAATAAGAAAAGGCCTTCTTGGATGGCAAACCAATGTTTTTTATTTCCTGATTTAGGAGTGTCGTGTGTTTTAATTCTTTTTGTTTATTCTTTTATGTTTGAATCAATTTTGTGATCATGCTTTGCTTTGTTTGTAACTTCGTCTTATTTACAATCAAATGTATTTTGCATAAAATAAGTGTAGGGGGAAAATATCCGGTTTATAAGAACCAATTCAAACATATTAAATAAAATGTTTAGATTAATTCAAGTCAGTTTCGAGTCATATGATTGTAATGATTAATCCCGTGTTTTATGCAGTGTTTTACACAGGATATAACTAACAAAATTGCGTGCAGGAAATTTTTCAAGAAAAATGAAGAAAAAATCTTTACAGTGGCTGGAGACGGCGTCATGATTAATCCTGACGGCGTCACACCCCCAGCAATGTGAAAATTCAAAAAAATTTAATTATTTTTGAAAAAAAAATTGTGCAATATCTAAAATTTGTAATTATCTTGTAAACCTGCAGAAACTTATTATTACATCATCACTTTCATCCTATCTTTACTGCATTAATAGAGGCGAACCCTAAAATCTCGTTGTATATATATCTATCTTGTCAAATTTATGCTTGGTGTAATTTTCTTTGTCTTTGATTTACAGGTTATATTTGATGAGAAGAAGCTTGAAAGTTCTTAGGAAGATTCATTAGACGATTTTTAGAGGACGATTTAACTAGTTATCGCATGTTTCTTCCCAATTTATTGGCATAGTTTCTTTTACTTGTTGTCTTTCTCTTTATTCGTTTATAGGGTTACTTTTAAACGAAATGAGGACAGTGCCCTGTGTTCACCTTTAAGTGTAGGAGGAAATAAGCCTTAGAAACTATTCCTTCAATTGCCATTTTTTTGTCCTTAAAATGATGGGTAATATATCGAAACATAGCATAGACGGTAATTTTAACCAAAATTTATTTTTTTTATGACATATACCGACGAAAACCGAGTATTAATAGCGTCTCATGGATAGGAATTTATATGACTAGCACAAAAAACCTCAAAATTCCACCCTAAAAATGTGAGGTTCGCCTTTAGATCTATAGGAATTCGGGTATCCATTTTTGATACCCAAGATAGTTTATACCTTTAGCTTGTTCGAGTTAAGGTTCGAATGTAGTCATATGTGTCTATTCCGTCGTTACGGATGTGTACGTATGGTCTTTGTCGCCTTTTCTGGAACATTGGTATCGGTATTAAATTATATGAGTGTACCGATAGTGTATTAAATTCTAGAACTTATTTTTGTGATGCATCCCGAGACCGCATAGTGAGTATTAGGATTTGCTAGATAAGAGGCACTAGGATTAACCCATGTTTTAAACCTGTAATTGTTATGATGGTCACATCGATCATATAAACTATCCCACACCCTGCTTCAACACTCATTTTTAAGTGCAAAGATCCCCTAGTACACCCCTTCAAGCCTATCCTCTTCATGGTTCTCATAATTTTTTGGTTAAGCCAGACTATTAATGAAGAGCATTGTTAACCCTTGAACCAATTGTTACACCCAAATCTCCTTAGCCTACCTTGTATGTACTCACTTTTAGTACATTATTGTTTTAACCCAAGTTAATTATTGAGTACACGGTTGCTAAGTCCTTATCCTTGTAAATACTATTTTAGGACGATTGGGATTCATGGTAGTATTCATCTTATGAAGAATTGGGGAAGAAGTAATTTATTACCCCCAATAGAGCTCAATAAGCTCCATGTTATTTTGATCCACCTTAATTCGGGTCATTAGTTAGATTGTAATTATCGAGTATGTAAAAGTTCAAGTGTAGGGGTGTATCTATAAACCCCCATGATGTATTATATGTTTAAGCAATGGCAGGGCAAAAGTGTACGAAAAAAAAATATATAAAAAAGAGAAAAAAAATATACGCGCTACCATTTGCTTATGTTTATGTTTATCATAGAGTCAAGAAAAGAAAAAGAAAGAGATTGATGTTGAGTTGTGTAGAGTTTATATATCTTTGTCCGAGTCTTTGGCTTAGCAACCAAACCAACGTGTATTCTTATAATTAATTAACTAACCCTTCCACTCCAAATTTACCCAAAAGTCACTCCTCAAATGTATCTTATCCATTTCCGTTTCCATTTATGTTATCTTACACCTACACCCCATAACCCTTTAAAAAGACCTCTTTGATTGTAATGACTAATACTTGCACCTAGACGGATGGAGGTGTTGACATTTACAATCTATGGTTAATATATATGCTATGACTGATAGTGAGTGTTAATTTTCCATTTCCCTATAGTTGTTATTATTTATTATACACCCGAGAGAAAGAGAGAATCCAAACACTTATGTGAGGTGCTAGTATATACTTTACGTGCTTTTAATTACGTGGTCTAGAAGGTTGTGTTGTAAATTGCTTTTAAAGATTAGGTTAAATGCCCCAGATATTGCTATTGTCTAGGTAGAAAAGCCCATTTACTTGAGGACAAGAAAATCCTAAGTGTAGGGGTATTTGATGAGGTGTCATTTTATACACTATTGGAAGAGGCAAGCTAGTCATTTCCTTTCATTTAATAAAAACACTTTTTCTCTCTCTAGAAAACTCTCTCAAGTGTTTCTCTCTTTAGAAACTAGCCTAATCCAAGAATCAACCCCGTGTTATGATATAGAATATACCACAACTACGGACCTACACCAAATCTCTTAAAGAATTGTGCTAACAGAGTGTGGAGATGGCGTCGCAGGCATAAAGCGACGCTGTCGTGATCTATCTAGTGACGGCGTCAGAAAATTGACGACGGCGTCAGGACGTAACCAACTTAAATCAGACCTAGAAGATTTTATCTTGTGACGGCGTCGAGATTACAACTGGACACCATCGCAGCGGTTTCTCTATATATACAAAACCAAATTTAGGGTTTTAGGTGTGTAACTTTGTATAACTCTTAGGAGCCGAACCCTAAGTATTTTGTTAGCTTTTAGGCCGTCTTTAGGGCTTAAAAACCCTATTGTAACTGACCTTAATCCATGTTTTAATCAAGTAAGATTATTTGTCTTTAATTATTTAATATGTCTATGTGTTGTTTGATTGATCTATGTTCTTGCTTCCTTTATAAACATGTTAGGCTAAACCTTCCCTTGTATTTACTTATGATTGCATAAAAGTTGGATTGTAGATCCTTTTACTGTTGTTTCTTGTGATGAATGTGCGTGTTAGGCTTTATAAAACTAGCCATAAGATATTAAATTGGCATAGATGTCTAGGGAAACGTAAAAAGTATAGAAAGGATACCATCTGGTAACAGTCTTCATACTACCTTACCCCTAATATGGTTGATCCTTCTTAAGATATTTCAATTGCATTTAATATACTCTTAGGGGCCTTGTAATAGTCTTCATACTATCTTACTTGTGCGTTGCCTTAACGGAATATTAAATAGACGGCGTTCGTTTATGACTTAGGAAATACTTAAACAGATCTTCACGAGTGTGACAAGGCAACATGATTAGGAGAAGCAACCTAACGAGTAATGCATGATTAAGTAAATACACTATCTTATCATAAAGTTATCACCAATAGTGTAGATTATATTTAGTTTAATTAATTAGTTAATTAACCAACCTCTCAAA